>CM021104.1:122825993-122986273 GCA_007115665.2 Sequoiadendron giganteum | reverse complement strand
ACATGGGATACAAGAACAAGAATAGAAATCCACTTTTAATGTATTGCTAGAACACCAGGGGATACATCAACAAGAATAATAAATTATAAATGCATATGCATATACAACTATATGTATCTATTTACCTTTGAGTTTTCTTATATATATCCATGTAGTTTTTTTATTATTTTACTATATTTGTACATATAGCTATATGCAGATATTTGTATATGTTGCTAGTTGTTCCTTTCACCCTTTTTTATCGAAACAATAGGCTATAAAACAATAAGAATACAACTGATTAAGTACATATATTCATTGAATTTCCCCTTTGTCTACATATTTAAAAAATATCACATTTAACCAAATATATATATCCATATACACACATGTATATATCTATTTATATATAGACTACTATATCTAAATAGATGTGTACACCATAATTTTTCCTCACTATGTGACTCCTCCCCTTGACATTTATGAGCAGAGAAAACATCCAAACTAGATTTTACATAGATTCGTTTGGTTAGGAAGGGTAGAAATTCAAACCTTTTGTTGCCTATAGGATATCGTCTACTTCGAAACAAGGCATTACTATAGGGAACAAAAGGTTTAAATTCGTAGCCTTCTCAGCTAGTCAATTGAGGGAAAATCTAGTCTAGATTTTTGTTGTCCTCATAAATTTTAAAGGGAGGAACTATTAATTTGCAATTTCTCCTATGTTAATGGTTCTTACGCCAAAGATGCAAAGGATGAGCATTATGTAAGACTTGCATAACGTGCAAAATAAACATCAAGCAAAGAGAAAATATTATCCAAACCAACATGTTTCTAGCTTCAAATCTTATTAAAATATATATGAGAAAGGGGGACTCCGAGCTACCTTTAAGCACAAAACCGGATGGGAAATTATTGCCCATGGTGCTAGACAATGACAATCAAGATGAAGGGTCCAAGCAACTGCAATCAACACTAATTTCGGTGTTTTTCAATGTATATACTTTCAATAGGAACATTCACTTCCAAATTCCCATCAAATTTACAGATTTCTTATGAATATGTTGAACATACTGCACCATTAAATGCTCTATTATTAAAGTCTCAATGCTATCTCATTTAATGCTATGGTTGTATTCTAGAAATTTTCTTAGAAGCTAAATACTAGTTACATATGTTATTTTTAACTCTTTCTAAATTAAATTCTACCTAAATACAAATTTAACCACCAAAAATGAATTAGGAAAAGATGATTCCCTAATGAGCTTCTAGGGTTTTACACCTAGAAGTTAACTTTGGAAGAATGGCTCTCTTTCACACTAAAGGATATTTGGTGAGTTCATTCAAAGGGGTTAGGGGCTTAAATTTATTTGTGTGGTATGCCCCAATTTTTGAATTAATGAAATAAACTATCTATTGAATGTAAACTATTGAAATGCAAAGTGCTGGAAAACACACAATGATATGCAAAATGACCTAGAAATGTAAACAAACTATTAAAGAAGTGGATAGAAATGCATGGGTGCACATGGAGGCTGAAGAGGGATGGAATACAGATCTTGAAACCTGAATAATCTAATGCAGAGATCCACTGGGACATTTACGCCATTTTGGGCGGCCTAGTCCTCTTTCTGTGAAAATCTGTCGGAACCCATTTCTGCCAAAAGGATACTCAGATCCATAGAAAACCCAAAAATAATTCTATGTTGGTACTAGGCTATGACTAATGGAGACCTATTCCCTTTCAGGCTTTTGGGATGTTTGAAAGTGGAATGTGGAGGTCTCGGTCTGTGCTTTCTACTTCTTTTGGTACCTAGATCTGAAACTTCAGAATCTTGACTATAGGTGTCTTTTTGTGTAGATTCTTAACCTAACCAAGTAGGATATGCCCTAAAATATTATTCAACCTATTCTTGAGTGATCTCCAAGCTTCCAAGATGCCTAAATCTACAAACACACAAAGAAGGAGAAGAAATGTTGATTGTTAGAGTATGGTGGTTTGCCTTGGTCAAACCCCTTCTAGATAATCAAATGAAATGAATAGATAATGAATTAAAGCATGAAATAATGGAGTTAGTTACCTTGCCATGATGTTAGATATTGATTTTCAATAATGAAGGATTCATCCCTTGAATGCTTCTTGGGAAAGATGTCTTGGTTACTTAGAATACTCAAAACCCTAACTTTCTTGAGAAGGAGAGATGAGAGATTGAGAGGAGAGTGAGTTGCGTGATGCATAATATGATGAATTAGGGTTTTTAGTCTTATTTATAAAATTCATGCCCTAATTTTCTTGAAATAAGGCTTCACAAGATATCATCCAAGGTGATATCATTTACATATTTCATATTTCATGCTTCATTTCATCATTTGGTTTAATTACCAACAAAGGGTTTGACCAAGGAAAACCCCCATTCACTAAAAATCAACAAGTTTTTCCTCTCTTGCATGTTTGTGATTATAGATTTAGGTTGAATACTTGAAGATCATTTGGAGTGAAAAGTTGCAAAGTTGCATTGCAAAGTTTTCATCTTCACAAAAAATCACATACAAGCCAGATACTCAAGTTTTGGAACCTAAGATCAAAGAGGAAGGAAGTGCAAACCTTAGACCTCGGGACCACATTCAGATATTTAAGAAATTCTAGATGGGACTAAGTCACCACCTAGGACATCTTAGTCCTCTCAAACATATTTTTTAGAAATTCTTTCAAATCTGGTTCCAGCATCTGAAGACTCTCATTTGCCCCAAAAAACAACAATAAGACTAAGACAAGAGTAAGGGTGTCTTAGTCCTCCATAACATATTTTGACAACTTCTTTGCATTTCAAGAGTCCCTATTACATCTCCAAACTTCACACATACATACATCGTAACTTCCTATTGCATAATTTCATCATTCGCATCTCTCATTTAACTTGCCTAAGTAGGTTTTGTGAGTTGAATGTTCATTTGTCTTTTCCAAGCATTTGCTTGGTGGTGAACCCCAAAAATATTAGAGAACCCCCTCCTAGGTCCTCCTTATTGAGATGTGACTCACCTTGCAAGCTTGTTATTCAATGCAATTGGGACTCCTAGGACATTACTGAATGACCCAAGAGAGAATAAGTGGGATTTCCCCCCACCTTTTTTCTCTATGACTCATTTTGGTGAACTTGACTTTTTTGAGAATTCATTTTCTAATTTGGAGTCAATTAAAGTCCTAGATCTAGGTTGCATTCATCATTTCATCTTGCATTAGTGAAAGTGCATCTAGGGTTCCTTACATCTTGCATTTAGTAAAAATACATCTAGGATTTATCACATTTACATTAGTGAAGGTGCATATAGGTTGCATTTTTGCTTTCTTACATCAGCTCATCTCATTGAAAAACTAAAAAAGTTCATTGTTATTTATCCTAATTGTATTTAGGAACATTTTTATTGCAAACAAAATTGAAAAAATTACATTCACTTTTGCAGCCAATTGTTTATCACTAGTTACTTTTTTTGGCCTTCATTTGCACAAATTTTTGTTTCTCAACATCAGGTACATGGGTAGGCAACCTGAGAACATTGTAAATAACATAGAATTTTTTGTTTTTTGACCAAAACCTCTACTGGGACAAAAACGCCCTTCTTGGTGTCTTAGTCCCTCTGAGGGTTTGGGCTCAAAACCCTATCTAAGTTGACTACATTTTGTTCCAATTTCTAGAACCTTCAAATTCCTTCAGTAGGACCAAGACTCCCTTGCTAGCGTCTTAGTCCCCGTTGAATTTGAAGTTGCAATTTTTTAGAATTTAAATCTTCTTTTTGTGCTTCCTAAGCCTCTTGGTAACATATACTATAAGTCTGGAAATTTTGAAGAACATCTATTTTATGCATCTAGGCCAAACAATCAATTTAGGGCCCTCATTTCTGAAATAATTTCATTAGATTTGAAAATGTTGACATTTATTAAGCTTTGCATAATATGGATAAAAGTAATTTTCACTTTTTCATATAGAATGTTTACATTCATAAAACTTTACGTAAATTTGATAAAAGTGCTTTTCATTTTTGGATATAGATTGTTTGCATTCTTAAATTTTTACATACATTGGATAAACATTTTTTTCATCTTTGTATATACATTGTTTACATTATTAAATCATTGCATGAGATGGTTAAAGTACTTTTCATTTTTGGTCAAAGAATGTTAGTACCTTACCTCTCTACACATGCTAGGAAACATTTCATATCATCTTGCTATGAGAGTGTTTTAGTGAAAGAGAATACAACTTTGGACAATCATAATGATCATATTTGTTCTTCTCCTAATATATCTCCTATTGGCGAAGAAGATATCTTGGTGTTAGAAGAACCAATCAATGAAAGTTTTGAGAATCCTAGTTGTTTCTCTCCTTCTACCTCTCTTAGTGGACAATACATTGATGACCCTCTCTTTGATCCTTCCCCTACCTATCCTATTAGGGAACAAAGGAATGAAATATTAAATGATAATGGCAATCATATTTGTTCTTTCCCTAGTGTATCTCCTAGTTGTGAAGATGATACTTTGATGTTAGAAGATCTAATCGATTAAAGTCATGAGAATATTGATCTCCTCTCTTCCCCTAGAGAAAACATTATTGAACAAGAGAATGTTGTTAATCAATTCCCATACTTGTGATGAATTCATCTTAGAAGAACCATTCCTTAAATGTTAAGAACATTTGGTTTGTAGTTCTCCAAAAAAATCTCCTCCTAGGGAAGATATTATGGTGGAAGAAAATGACAACATTGACAATAGTAATTTCTTAGATGAAGATGATGAAGTAACACCAGATTCCTCTTCACTAAGAGATCATAAAAATAAGGATAACTCTTCTGAGGTTGTGCACATTAGATACTTCTTGGAGTACTCTCTCAAGCTGAAACTTATCATTTATCCACCCTCTCAAAACTCACAATTTCAAAACACACCCGTCCTTATCCTAAAAACACCTAAGAACAATGTTTTGCAACAAATGAGTAACAATACCATTTTTCATACATATAACACTAGGAACAATCTGCAACCAAGAAAAACACCTTCAACATCCCTCCCATTGCCTAATCCTATCCTACCAAGTCCTCCTCATTTTCCTTCACAAAGTGGAAAGGACTATGATCTTGTTGAACAACTTAAGAATACTACTACAAAGATAACCTTCTAGTACTTTATTCAAAATTCACCCAACTATCACACTATGCCTCAAACATCCTTGCAACAAGTTATGGTTCCCTCTAGTGCAACCTTGAATGAAATAGAAGCCATGATTCAAGGAATAAACATTGATATCATTTTATTGACACCACATTGGCATTTGTGTTTTGGCATTATGTAAAATATGGAGAGGTTTCAAGGTGAAACGTCTATATGAGCATCATAATATGTTTGTTGATTTCACAAGATTTATTTCTAATAGGTGTTGAAATTATCTTTATAAGAAGATTATGGTGTGCACTACCCTTTTTGGAAATGTATAAAAGACATATCATTATGTTTGATTTTATGGCATATACATGGGTTTTATTTCTAAAGGCATATTATTTTTTAATAGATTATTGCAATTTAAAATTTCTTTACAAAAGGAATACTTATGGATAGGTAAAGGCATTTTTTCATTCATTATTTTTATTTTGAACATTGTACCTACTAATGTCTACGTGAAGGAAATTATTTCGAGCATATCATGGAAATAGCTAGGCATATTAATGAGGAAAACTTGTGTGGTTGATCAGGAACATGTTGAGTTTAGTATGTTGGCACATGAAAAATGTTTGGAAGATAGAAACTTCTCGGATATATTTTGTAAAAGCAATATATTTCTTTGTGAAATCATTATTTGGAGTGCTCAGTTAGGGCAAGAGTGACTTAGGGTAAAAATAAAATGATGATGTTGGAGGTCTTTGAAATGACAATGCTCAACTTCAAGTGGTTTAAGAGTGGAAGAAAAATGGGTTTTAGGTATAAATTATTCAGTTCCTCGACTTCCATGCTTCATTCCAATAACATTGTTTCTCAACCAAGTATCTTACTTTGAAGCACAAATTTTATTTTTTTGTCTTCATGTTCATTATGGTTTCATATAGAATATCTTATTATTTATATATGCGGGTTTATTGTTTTGTGTCTACAAAACCCCATTGATAGGGCATGCCATGAAAGGGTTGTTTGGTTGCATTTGGTATTTTCTAGGGCATGACCTTGTGTCAAATATGTTGTTGTTTACAAGGTATACACTAAGGTCCATATGTTACATTGGTGTGGGTTTCTTGTTTAGACTGTTTACATAGTTTTGGGCACAATTTCGGCCTTGTATATAAGAGCATATTACCAAAGCTTACAATGCATAATGTTCATTTAATTGATAACAGTTTAAGTTTGGTAAAACAAAGAGACTAGGGTGACATAAATAATTATGAAGTTTTCAATTTTACTTGATGTCATTTAACAAGTTACATGTGGTATTATTTGAAAGGTAGTTTATAGAAGTTACCATTCTTGGAATGTTTATTTAAATAGTGATTTATCATTGTTTGATGTTAAGTGCTTGCACAAAGTTATCATGTTGATTGTATAAACATAATTCTATAAAGAAGTTTTGCAAGCAATGTGCAAAATGAATTATATAAACTGATATTTTTTCTATTTTAAAGAATCCAAGTGAATGAGTCTTTAGGATATAAAATGTATTAGATTGAAAAGGAAAAAATTTTATAGTGAAACAAAGAAACCCTATTTATTGTATATTTTTCATTTGATCTTTGAGATGTTGAATAAGCCGGTGAGGCACAAAAAAGTCAGTGAGGCACAAAAAGGACAATGAGGCATATTATTTATTGTCAGTGAGGCACATTTAATGTTAGTGAGACACATTTCCAATGAGGCTTTGTAAACTTGGAAGTTTTCAAATAAAGCTAGTGAGGCAATTTTATGAGTGGTTTTTATTCCCCAAGAGGGTTTTCCACTTAGGAAATTATTTGTGTTATGGGTTGTTATTATCACTGATGTGATTAAACCTCATGTTCATTTTTTTATCATGAGTCATCTAGATTTAAATTTTTTCCAAGTTTTTATGACCTTCATGAACACATATCCATCATGTATTACTGTTTTGAAATAGTGTTCTTTGTTCATCTTCATTATGGTTGATCTATTAGTTTTAGTTGTCATAATACCTATCTTAATTCAGAAAAAATTTCATGATGTTCATTTATTATGCTCCATCTCTTGTCAAAAAAAATTTCCTTGATATTCATGTTAGTCTTGTTAAAAGTTTGAGTTGATGTCTTGAGTTAATAATGATTACCAAAGTTCTTGATTTTGAGTATGCCTATTCTCATAATAGTTTCATTTCAAATTTTTGAAAGATTATATTAGAGTTATCTAGATCTAGTATACTGCTGATTCAGCCCCCCCTCAATGGCATTGTACTCCAACATGTTTTCCACCAAAGTGAACTCCCCCTTTAGAAGTGCAAAAAAAAAATGATTCTTTCATAATCATAGCTCAATACAATATGATAGGGATAAAACAAACCCTTGTTGACAATGGCTCAACCTTAAATATGTGTAGTGTAAACCTTTTGGATAAGCTTGGTGTCAATAAATAAAAAATCCAACCCATCTCTTTCTCTATTAATGGCTTTGATAACGTAAAAAAAAAACCGCTTATTGTAATGAATTTACCTATTAAAGTTGGAAAGGACACATTAGAAACATTGATCCATGTTATGCCTCATGATATTTCATATAATCTTATTTAAGGTAGACTATGGATTCATGCAATGAATGGGGTGCCTTCCACTCTTCATTGTAAAATGGAGTATGTATACAACAACAAAGTGCACATAGTTGATGCTAATCATGAGCCTTATAGTTTCTTACAACTTGATAAAAACAAAGAGAACCCCTTGAAAACATTAGCACCAACTACACAAGTGGAACCCGTGCAACAAAATGATAAATAAAAACACATTAAGGAAGCCATGAAGCTATTAGAAGATTATTGGAGTTCCTTAGATTTCACACCTACATTCATGGGAGAATACAAGATCACAAAAAAATACTTTGAAAAGGGAAAAAAATGTAGACCCTTTGAAAGCATTCCCCTCAACTACTTTGGAAGAAAGGGAAACATACACAACAAAATTTGATGAAACTAACTATCCACAACCTTTGAATCCTAAAGAAATGAAAAATATTTATGGGAAAGGTTATGAGCTTATGAAGCAACTTGGCTATAGTGGAAAATGATGTGGTGCTAGAGAACAAGGTATCTATGTGCCTATCGAACCTAACATGCAAGAAACAACTAATGGTATTGATTATTGTCCTTTGATAGAAATAATAAATCCTTCACTTAACATCAACACTCTTACAAAAGATTCATCTAAGTCGACTTTAATAGTAGTGCATCCTGAATTGATAGACACTAGTTTTCTTGATTGTTATCCTTTGAAACAAACAAATAGATCTTCACTTAATGTCAATTTCATCACACAAAACACTAAAGATTTGAATTTGTTAGACTTTACACCTTCCTTGAAAGAAGAGTACAAATTCTCGTAACCTAAAGAGTCTTGTGTAAATATGACATCTTGTACTAAGCAAGAGATATCTTTGTCACAAAATAAAAAAACATCTCCCACTTTTGATCAAGTATCTTGTTGAGACTCCTCCAAGATCGTCTGATATCCCTCCCTCCAAGACTTCATTTTGTGGATATCATAGAATGCATGGTCATTCTACTAATCAATGTAAGGCTTTAAGTAGTAAAATCCAACATCTTAAGGAGCTTGATTCTCTTCCTTATGTGGGGGTGCCTAATTCCTCTAATCGATATTAATTTTCACTCTACCATTCATATCACCAATCATTTCATCTCATCCTTGTCTTGCAATAATTTGGGGCAAGAGGTTAGGTAGCCTTGTCCTCGTATGTCAGTTGTCATTGTCTTTTTTGGTTTGTTGACCACCTTTCATGTATATGTAAGACCAACCTTGGGATGTGGATGACATTCCTTAAGTTGGATCACATGTGAGTACTAAGTTATGCATTTCAAGCAATTTCTCACAACAATGGGCCAAAAAGTGGCAATATTTAAGTGATATGATGACCCATGTGGCTAACAAAAAATTTTTTACCCAAAATTGATGAAATGAAAAGGGTTTTTAAAGGAGATTATGAAATTTCCACCAATATAAATTATGCTTTACTTTGAATTTAATAAATTATTATTTTTCATTTTCTATTTGAATTACGACTAAAGTCTTGATTGATAAGCTGATTGAAAAAAATCTATAGCTTTCAAATAGTATCACATTTTTTGAATCCAAAACATGTGTCACATTCTATTCTTCACATAATATAGGATTATAAATAAATAAAATTGAATTTCATGAATTTTTGACCAAGTTAAGGTGGTCAGACATACGAGTTTTTATATTTTTTAAAAGTTGTAATAAAAAATTCTTAATTAATTATTTAATTGGAAAAAAATTACAAAAAAATATCCATCAAATCGCTACATGAGTCCTTTAATTATATCTAAAATATTGTAAAAAAATATTATCATTTTATTGTGGATAGGGTGGTCAGACAAACACTTACTTGTTATTTTTTCCCTGAAATTTAAGTACTACTGCATTGAAATTTCAAATTTTCACCAAATAGATTTTTTTTTCTTGTAAATAAACCTAGTAGTTTAGAAACAAAATTCAATTTTCTAAAAATTCTATTGTTACATATTTTTGAAATAATATAGATAATTTATTCAAATTTTTACGTCAAATTATCTAACTCTAATTTTCAGAATTTTATTGCCACTTAAGGGCCTGTTTTTTCCATGATGATCTTGCACATACCCATGTTAGAAAATACTTTAAAGTGGGGGAAAAAATTGGCATTCATGTTTCATTGTGCGATTTTATTTCTTCCTATGATGCATCCTTTCTTGGTGGTGTCATTGGGTTTGATTTCCTCCAAGAGAAGTATATTTCTTTGACTTTTCCTCTCTTGGACACATTAGGCACAATGCTCCCTAAGATGAGACCTTGTCCGAACTAAGAAAAATCCCTTCGAACATCCGTCTTTCTTATTGTTTTGCATCTTTTAACTACCTTATTAAAGTCATGGAGGTATGTCTTTGATATAGTTTCTTGGGGCTCACCTAGTGAACAACTAGCTTCACTAGCACTTTTGAGCATGCATTTTGCTTTTGCCTTTATCATAGTCATGGTGGTATGATGTTGATATGGACTTCTTGGGACTCACTTAGTGAACAAATAGCTTTGAACTAGCCCTTATGAGTGTGTGTTTTGATTGCATAGTGGATAGCATGTTCCATTTGTAACGTTTCTTTTAGACAAACAACCTAGACCTAGTCCACCATGTTGGACATCTAGTCGAAGCTTGATCTATTGCATTTTTCCTTTTTCCTATTTATGTCTTTGATGGTGTATGTTTATGATCTAGTATGGCTTCATATATCATCCTAAAGTGTATTACTTTGTGCCTATGTTGGTTTGTCATAGGATCTTGATCCTGGGGCCTTGATCATCCCTCTTGACTAAATTGTCATCCTATCTTACTAGCATTCATACATGGGAACCCTCATGATTGTGTGGTTGGATAATTTATGTGAGTTTGAAGAAATTTCATCCTCTCACTAAAGTGGGGGATAAATGTAATGTTGTAAAATGCATACCCTTGCATTTTCACACTTTTTTGGACCTGTCTTGCTTTATTTATGCTTCTTTATGGATTAATTGGTCCTATTTTACATCTAAAAGCCTAATAAACTATATATTTTTATGGAAAACCTAAAAAAATATCAACTGATAATTGATAATTTAATATTTATGTTTGTTTGTCCTTGATTTTTTGATTGGAACTACAATGACACCTAAGGCGTCTTTGCCCTCCATAGTTCTTGGGACCTTGATTTTGAAACCACCTAAAACCGTCCCTTTTTGGAGTCTTGCCCCAAGTTTTAAGCATTGGGACTAAGATGCAACCTAGGGCATCTTAGTCCTCCTTGGCTTATTTTCAAGATTCAATTTCAAATTATGGAAAAATTTAGCCTCCTTTAATTAATGATTTCATATGTTAGCTTGTTGTGGCGTAATTTTGGGATATTACGCATGGATAAGTATAAATAAAAGGTTCCTCCATTCATTTTCATAACATGCATTCAAGTATTCATTCCTAAGGTAATTTTATGCATTCAAGAGTAATTCATCAAGTATTTGGAACCAACATCAAGATTCAAGCATCATGTAAAGGGTTTAGTGCATCCATTCATGTTGAGCCAAGATTGTGGATGTAGCATTGAATATCTATTTGCATCCATTGTTCACATCACATCCAAGGATCCAAGATCTACATTCTTCATGTCCATTGCATGGTATATTGCATATTTTCTTTTCAATACATCATCCAAGGTGATATCATTTACATATTTCATATTTCACGCTTCATTTCATCATTTGGTTTAATTACCAACAAAGGGTTTGACCAAGGAAAACCCCCATTCACTAACAATGAAAATGTTTTTCCTCTAATGCATACTTGTGATTGCAGATTTAGATTCAAGACTTGAAGATCATTTGGAGTGCAAAGTTACAAAGTTGCATTACAACATTTTCATCTTCACAGAAACTCACCTACATGCCAAATTCTCGAGTTCTAGAACTATAGATTGGAGAAGAAGGAAGTTTAGAAATTAGACCTCAGGACCACATTCAAAGATTTGAGAAATTCTAGATGGGACTAAGTCACCACCTAGGGCATCTTAGTCCTCCCTAACAAATTTCAAAAAATATATTTCAGATTTGATCCCAACATCTGAGGACTCTGTATTTGCCCCAAAAAATAGTAACAAGACTAAGACAATAGTAAGGGCATATTAGTCCTCCATAGCATATTTTGATAGCTTCTTTGCATTTCCAAAATCCTTGTTACATCTCCAGACTTCCCAGGTACATACATCCTACTCCTTGTTGCATAACTTCATCATTTGTATCTCTCCTTTAACACACAACCAGGTTTTGTGAGTTCAATATTCATTTGTCCTTCCAAAGCATTTTCTTGGTGGTGAACCCCAAAAATCTTAGAGAACCCCTCCTAGACCTCCTCCTTATTGATAATTGACTCACCTTGTAAGGTTTTTAGTCAATCCAATTGGGAATCCTAGGACATTATTGAATGGCCCAAGAGAAAATAAGTGGGATTTTCCCCCACCTATTTTCTTTATGATTCAAAGGCATAAATAAGCCCAGTTTTATTAGAGAGGGCCCAAAAAAGTGTGAAAATGTAAGGGATACATTTTTCTACACTAAAATTAGATTAAAAAATGTTGTCATTTTCATGGAAGCTGTGGATTCAGAGAATTTACTCATAAGTAAATTTATGAACTAACGCTTTTTAAATGTATGTAAAAATAAATTAGGTATCTCGGTTTCATTTTTTTGAATGATTCAACTAGGATTGTTCTTAATTTTCCTAAAAGACCATTATATGTAGGAGAAAGTCCTACTTTGGTCTTTCATCAATCAAATTTTGGGCCCCATGGGAAATGTGATTAGGGTTGACAAGCCACGGGTATCTCTCCTTGACATGAATTTTTGTGCCCTAATATCACTAACCTTGGGGGCGAAATTACAAGAAGTAATGAATCTAAAGCTTGATTATTATGAACAATCTTGCCCAATAGAAAATTTGGGTGAGCTAAATGCATGTTACTTGTGTCGATGAGAGGGGAACATTTGAAAGAATTTCCCTATCTTTTAACAAACCCTAGAAAGAAGATTGCTAAACTAAATGCGGAGAATGAGGCTATTTCCCGAAATATTAATACCAAATCCCTGACCTCTAGAAATTTCTAATTGAGAAAGAGGGTTTCAAATGGGGAAAGTAGTGAAAATGACTTGAATCTCCCCTCTCCACTAGTAATGGGGGTAAATATGAGACAACCCAGTTAGGAGCATTCAAGTTTCTCCAAGGGGAAGGAATTTTTCCTCCTAAAATAAAATCATTGGAACCTTGGAATTAACCCTCCATGAATCTCAAGAAGATCTACATTCCTTTGAAACTAAAAGTGAGATCTTAATTATAATATCCTTTGATCCTTTATTGGAAGAGATGGAATTCTATGGAATTTCCTCTATTAAAGCTAAAAATAACATTGGGACCCTAACAAGAGATAAATATATAAAAACTATTCAAACTCTTAATGATGGGAACACTGTGTCATCAATGGCTACAAAGAAAAATGCACAATAGGTTATGTTAGAAACAATTAAAAAATAATATTAATTTGGCTAACCAATAGAAAAATAATAGCAGAGTTTATGGGGAGCCAAAAGAAGTGGAATACTTCATTGAAAAAATAAAGACATGAGTACCCTTATGAAAGCCACATCAAAAGGAAATCATGTTTAAAGTGAGCTTACAAATAAGGATTTGATCAAAAACTCATCCGAGGTGAAAAGTATTATCTTAGAATTTGAGCTTAAATAGTAGGGTAATAGTTACCCTCAAGGCACTAGCACATACATAACACCTTGCAACCCAAATAGATAAAATAAGTTATTGGTTTTCAATTCTAATTGGGTTATGGGATGGAAATGGGTGATAGTACCCTACGGGCATATAATAATCTATTGGGATCTAAAGAGAAGGCATCTCCTAATCAAATTATAAGTATTGATAATCCTATTGAAATTATTAAGGAATAACCCAATAAATTATCACAAACAAGATAAAGAATCTAATAAATTGAATCTAAAAAAGAAAGATGAGGGTACTCTGGACTCCCTAAATGAAAGAATAAGAAAAGGGGATAATGGGGAAACTTATTGTGAGAAGGGACCAGGAGAATAAAAGGGCAATACCATTGAACCTATAGACACTAATGGATGTTTAGACAAGGAAATGAACGTTGAACAAAAACTTGAATCCAATGCTTGTCCTTCCTCTATATCAAAGTGGAGGGGTAGAAAGAAAGGTTCGATGATCATCGTTAGTAGGGGTAGCATTAATATAGGAAAATCAAAAGGAATAAGAAAAGTGTGGTCCTCCCTATGCCTACCTCAAAAAGATTAGAAAGTGAAGAAAAGGCTCCTAAATACTTTGAGATATTTAGGAATGATAAAGAGCCAAACACAAACACCATCAATAAAGAATCTTAAATACACCTCATGGAATTTAATTGGTATAGAATCCCTTACCAAAAATACATGGTTAGAAGGGACTTAATCTTGAGAGAAATACATATTTTGTACTCCTCTAGAAGGTTAAAGCTATTGGTTTCCCTCTTGAAAGCAACATGAGTTTCATCTAGAAACATTCCTCCTTCCTAGTCACCAATGATGATTGGGGAAGGGGTGGATCTTCTATTCTTATGGAAAGGTGTTGGAGGAAACATCTGACATGATCTAGAACCTCGCCCTACAATAGGGCTATCTGGACTACCTATGAAAAATAAATTCTAAATTTTGCATATTCTCTATCTATGCTCCAAATTAGCACAAATAAATAACTGAGTTATGAAAATGAATTGTAATCCTACCTGATATCCTCTAGGTGCTTAGGGGTGACTTCAATATGGTAGAAAATAAGGAGGACCAAAAAGGTGGTCTAGACATTGTTTGGAAGGGTAGTGAAGCATTACCGGCTAAGATTGAAATCCAAGTTTGACCTGATTGACCCATTGGAAGGAAGGAAAAGAAATAATAATGATGTTTTGTTCACCTGGTATAATGCACAAAAGGGATGGAAGAGGATATACAATATACTTGATATATATTCTATGCAAGCAAATATTTGTTCAATTTCAACCTTCAAAGTGGTGGGTATAGTGTAATGGTATATCCATATACCCTCTCTAATCTCCAACCTATTAGAGAATCCTTAATTTTAAACTTGTCCAAGAAATACAATCAAATAAAGAGAAAAAAATTATTCTAAATGCAAACTTGCTAAAGGATGGTGACTACAAGGTAGCTATAATAACACTAAGAGAAATAAATAAGTAGCTGGTAAAATATTTTGGATAAGTAGAGAGGTTGGAAAGCAATTTTAATGGTTGGAAAATTTTATTCCATGCCATGGATAAAAGAAGAGAGGAAAACTACCTCCAAGATGAGCTATTGAAGGAAGATTCTAATATCCAAAATGACCCCTTAAATGAGAAGCTCCATGAGGAACTCAATTTGGGAAAAAATGCCTTAAGAAGACTAAAAACTCATAAGATACAAGTCCTAAAAGTTAGAGCCAAACTTAACTAGCTAAACAATGGTGATAAAGGTTCAAAAATATTTTTTAGATATATAAAAGAGAAAAGAGTAAGACATAAAATTGACCAAAACTACCACAATAGGACTCTCCTCTCAAACTAGAAGGATATCCAAAAAAAAATCTCTTTTCTTTAAGAAAATATTCTCCTATGAAGGGAATAGTGAGAAGGCACATAATGCAATGGCCCTCATAAAAATATGATCCCTAAAAAAATAACCAAAGAAGATGAAGTCTTTCTTTTTGGGGGAATCACAAAAAAGGAAATAGGGAAAGTTATAATCTCCATGAATAATGATACGACTCTAGGAGTAGATGTGTTATTAGTTGAGTTTTATAAGACCTTCATGTATCGGATATGTGATAACCTACATAAAGTATACTTGGAAGCTCTTGATAAGGGTTCTCTTGGGAAAATATAAACAAAAGGACTTATAAAGTTATTGTCCAAGGATGGGGATAAAACCAACATAACACGTTCATGGATTAGATATATGATAACCTACATCAAGTATACTTGGAAGCTCTTGAGAAGGGCTCTCTTGGGAAAATATAAAAAAAGGACTTATAAAGTTACTATCAACGGATGGGGATAAAATGGACATAATAATTTGGAGGCCAACTACACTCTGAAATGTCTCTTACAAAATCTTGTCAAAAATATTACCCATGAGGCTAATCTTGTGCTTTTACTAGATTTTGAGAAGGCCTATGATAGGGTGGAGTGGGAATTTTTGAGGATAGCACTAGAACCATTTGGTTTCCCTAAGAAATATTGTAGTATGGTTGATACTTTTCTAAAAGACACAACTACCTAAATGGATTTCAATGGATCCCTGTCTAAATAATTCATTCTAGAAAGTTCCATGAGCAAGATTCCCCTCTAGCCCTTTCCCTATTTATAACTACATCTGATATAATCTATTTCCTTCTTAGAGATACTTGCATCTCCCCTAAAGTTAGAGGTTTATCTCTCCCTGAAAATAGTGATCTCATGAATACTCAGTTTGTTGATGATACAACAATCTTCATGGAATTAAAAGAAGGAAACATAGATAATATTATGTGAAAACTCAATCTCTTTTGTAAGGCTTCAGGAGAAAAAAATTCTAAAGAAAAATCCATCATGTTGGGATGAACAGAAAAAATAAATTGACTTCCAATGGGGGATCCCCCAAAATTAAGTCAGATATCTAGAGATGCCTTGCAATCAATCTGTACCTAAGATAGATGTGGTCATGGGTTAAGGAAATTTTTGAAAAGAAAATGGATAGTTGGAACACATAGCACCTATCATTAGTTGGTAGAATTCAAGTCTGCCAAAATATTTTTTCATCATCTACCATCTACTTTTGCCTCTATATGGTTCTTCAACAGTTACCAAGTAAAGGAGATAAAAAAAAATGAGGAACTTCGTATGGTTGTATGGTAAATGGAAAATAAAAAATAATCTAGTCAGGTGGGAATAGTGTTCCTTAGAGAAAGCACAAGGTGGGATTTTCCTTAAAGACTTAGAAAAACATGAGACAAGGGTAAGTGCACAAAGATGGTTCCCAAAAAGGGGACTTAAGTGGGCACCTTTTTTCTGAAATAAGGAAATACTAACCTTGGATGTGAAATTGAGGATAGTTACACTAAATTTTTTGAGATGGAACAAAAACAAGGATCAAAGTGCTTCGAGGCTACTTTCTAAACTACTAATTTATTTTTAAAATGGTTGATATTAAGGGGTTCAAAAGAGGGGTGCACAAAAATTGGTGTTTTTTTTGTCAGAAAAACATAACATAGCAACTCTTGTATGACCCTCATATGGTGAACTTTTTTTTAGTATTTTTAAAATCACAACAATCAGAAGTTAGCTAACAATATGTAGTTGATGCATGATTTTTATGATAATTTTTTAATCAATATTTGATTTTTTACTAATTTTCGAAGTGGAAATTTCTTGAAAAACTGAATTTTGGTCATGCTACCCCTACAAATTTTGGAAACTACTTGGATTTTTCTTTTTTTTTTTAAATTTGTAGAATGGAGTCTAGTTTCTAAAAATGTAATTTATTTGAAAAATCAATGAACGGTTAATTTATAACAAACAAAATACCAAACACTCCTGTTGGAAAAAAAAGATACAAATAAAATTAATTATGGATGAAAGGCTTACCATTTTTCAGAAAGTGAAATATTTTATATCGTTCAATAGCTAAGAGAGAACCCAACATTACCCATGTGCTCAATTTTTTCAATATTCAACCACGTGCAATCCCGATGGTGACCAGGAACTCGATTATGTCAAATATGGTAGATATTTAAAAAACACATCTCTAGTCGTTGGGAATGCCCTCCAAGCCTTTGGGTTGGTATTCCAAGGCAAATACCAAGCCTATGGCTCAGTACTTCCCAAAGCAAGATATAACATGAGTGCGTTATAGATCAGTTTTGACATGGTTTTTTCTTCTACGGGAAACATGTCAACTAAGACATAACGCGAGCGCATTATAACATGCTCGCATGATGTCTTCCTTTATGCTAAATGCCAATATATTGAATGTATTATGATATATTTGTATGTTTGAATGTACATGTATGCTTGTATGTCATGTATGTATGTACATATGCTTGTATCTATCAATGCATAAATATTGTATGTATGTTTGTATGTATGTATGCTTGTATGGATGTAATATTATATGTACAAATTTATTATGCTTGTATGTATGTATTTATGTATGTCTTTAGACAGAGGGATAATTGAGAGAGAGAGAGAGTCTAGAGAGGGGGTGGAAGTGAGAGTTTAAGAGAGAGGGAGTGGGAGAGAAGGGGTTGGAGTGAGAGGGACTTAACTAGGTAGGGTGGGAGGGATAGATGGAGGGAGAGAGAGAGAGGGAGGATGGGAGAGAGATAATTGAGAGAGAGGGAGAGAGAAAGATGGGGGAGAGAGAGAGATAGAGAGAAAGAGAGAGTTATGTAAGTAGGGTGCCAAAGGGAGAGACTTGAGAGTGTGAGGGGGTGAGAGGGAGAGACTTGAGAGATAGGTAGTGAGAGGGAGTGTGAGAGAGATGGAGTTTGAGAGAGAGGGAGTGGGAGAGAGAGGGAGTGTGAGTGACAGACTTGAGCGAGGGAGAGGGTGTGGGAGGGAGTGACTTGATAGAGGTAGAGAAAGAGGGGGGTGGAGTGAAAGGGACTTATCTAGGTTGGGTTGGAGGGATTTATAAAGAAAGGGGGGAGAGACAGAGAGAGATTTACCTAGGTAGGTTGCCAAAGGGAGAGACCTAATGGGAGGGAGAGACATGAGAGAGAGGGAGAGATAGGGAGTGGGAGAGAGTGGGATAGAGTGGGAGGGACATAAAGAGAGATGGATAGAGGGAGCGAGAGAGGGTGGTAGGGATAGATTGAATGAGAGGTACGTACAAAGAGGGAGATGGTAGATAGAGAAAATTAGAGAGGCTAGGACGGAGGGAGGGAGGGAGAGGTGAGATGTATAGATAGAGAGAAAGTGATAGGAGTTGAGGGTATAGGGTTGATGGTTTCTAAGGTATTAGGGTTTAAGGTTTGAGGGTTGAGGGAATAGGGTTGATGGTAGAGGGTATTTGGTTGAGGGTATAGGGTAGAAGGTTTAATGGTTTAGGGTTGAACGGTTTGGGGTTAAGGGTTTAGGGTTAAGGTTTTACTTGGTTGAGGGTAGATGGTTTAGGGTTTAGGTTTGAGGGTATATGATTGAAGGATTAGGTTCAGGGTCCAATGTAAGGGGTAAAGGGTATAGGGGTAGAGGGTTTAGGGTTTAAAGATTGAGGGTTGAGGGATTAAGGGTTTAATGTAAAGGGTAAAGGGTAGAGGGTAGAGGGTAGAGGGTTTAAGGGGTTTAGGGTTTAAGGGTTGAGGGTTGAAGATTGAGGGTTTAAGGTATAGGGTTGAGAGATTAGGGTTGAGGGTCCAATATATAGGGTAGAGGTTATAGGGGTTGACAGATTAAGGGTTGAGGGTTTAGGGATTAGGATAGATATTTTTCTTAGATTTCATGGTGTAAGGATTTAGGGATTATGGTTTATGGTAGAGAGTATTAGGTTGAGGGTAGAGGGTAGAGGGTAGAGGGTTTAAGAGTTTAGGGTTTAAGGGTTGAGGATTGAGGGTCAAGGGTTTAGGGTTGAGTGTTTAAGGGTTTAAGGGTTGAAGGTTTAAGGGTCAAGAGGGTTGAGGGATTAGGGTAGAGAGTTTACTAAGTGGGTTTAAGGGTTGGCGGATTAGGGTAGAGGGTAGAGGGTAGAGGATTAATGATAGAGGGTAGAGGGTAGAGGGTTAGGATTTAAGGGTTTAGGGTTGAGGGATTAAGAGGTTATAGAGAAGAGGGTATAGGGGTTGAGGGATTATGGTTTAAGGGTTGAGGGTTGAGGGTTGAGGGTTGAGGAATGAAGAGGGTATAGGGGTTGAGGGATTAGGGTTTAAGGGTTGATAGTTGAGGGATTAAGAGGGTATAGGGGTTGAGGTATTAGGGTTTAAGGGTTGAGGGTTGAGGGTTGAGGGTTGAGGGTTGAGAGATTAAGAGGGTATAGGGGTAGAGAGATTTGGGTTGAAGGGTTGAGGGTTGAGGATTGTGGGATGAGGGATTAAGAGGGTATAGGGGTTGAGGGTTGAGGATTGAGGGTTGAGGGTTGAGGGTTGAGGGATTAAGAGGGTATAGGGGTTGAGGGATTAGGGTTTAAGGGTTGAGGGTGGAGGGATTAAGAGGGTATAGGGGTTGAGGGATAAGGGTTTAAGGGTTGACGGTTGAGGGTTCAAGGATTAAGAGGGTATATGGGTAGAGGGATTAGGGTTGAAGGGTTGAGGGTTGAGCGTTGAGGGTTGAGGGATTAAGACGGTATAGGGGTTGAGGGATTAGGATTTAAGGGTTGATGGTTGAGGTTTGAGGGATTAAGAGGGTATAGGGTTTGAGGGATTAGAGTTTAAGGGTTGAGGGTTGAGGGATTAGGAGGGTATAGGGGTTGATGGATTATTGTTTAAGGGTTGAGGGTTGAGGATTGATAGTTGAGGGATTAAGAGGGTATAGGGTTTGAGGGATAAGGATGTAAGGGTTGAGCATTGAGGGTTGAGGGATTGGGGTTTAAGGGTTGAGGGTTGAGGGATTAGGAGGGTATAGGGGTATCCATCTCTCCCACTATCTCCATCTACCCTCCATCTCTTAACCATTTACTTCTCTCTATTTCTCTCTCAGTCTATCTCTCTGTCCCTCTATATCTCCATCTCTCCCACTATCTCTTTCTCCCCCTCTCCCTCTTTGTCCCTCTCTCCCTCTTTGTCCCTCTCTCCCTCTCTCTCCCTCTTTCTCTCCCACTCTCTCTTTCTCTCACTCTCCCCCTCTCTCCCTCCCACTCTATCTTTCTCCCACTCTCCCCTTCTCCCACTCTCCCACTCTCTCCTTCCAACTCTCCCTCTTTCTCTCCCACTCCCTCTCCCTCCCTCTCTCCATATTTCTCTCCCACTCTCTCTTTCTACCACTCTCCCCCTTTGTCCCTCTTTCTACCACTCTCCCCCTCTCTCCCTCCCACTCTATCTTTCTCCCACTCTCCCCTTCTCCCACTCTCTCACTCTCTCCCACTCTCACTTTTTCCCACTCTCCCCGTTTCTCCCTCCCTCTCTATCTCCATCTCTCCCAATATCTCTTTCTCCCCCTCTCCCATTCCCTCCCTCTCTCCCTCTTTCTCTCTCACTCCCTCTCCATCCCTCTATCCCTCTCCCTCCCTCTCTCCCACTCTCTCTTTCTCACACGCTCCTCCTCTCTCCCTCTCACTCTATCTTTCTCCCACTCTCTTATTATCACACTCTCCCACTCTCTCTTTCTCCCACTCCCTCTCCCTTCCTCTCTCCCTCTTTCTCTCCTACTCCCTCTCCCTCCCTCTCTCCCTCTTTCTCTTCAAATCTCCCCCTCTCTACCACACTCTCCCACTCTCTCTTTCTCCCTATCCCTCTCCCTCCCTCTCTCCCTCTTTCTCTCTCACTCTCTCTTTCTCCCACTCTACCCCTCTCCCATGCATGTCATGATCCATAGATGATTCATTTTAGAGATTATTTCCATGTGAATCTTCATGAAGAGTAGTTGTTATACTATGAGATTTTTGATGGTCATAACATCTACCTCTATGAAAATTCTTATCTTAGTTTTGTTGGTCTTGAAAGAGTCAATATTTGATAATCCAATGGGATGATCAAGGGTATTATTGGAGATTTTTGCATCGTTACTTTAGTAAAAAACATGTTAATTATTAGTAAAATTAATTTTGTTGACTTGTATGTTGTCTTTAATAATGGGAGGTGTAAGATGGTTCAAGGAGTTATGGTTCTTGTAAATGGGGGTTCATTTTGGTACTCTCTTTTGACTTGATTCTAGAACTTACAGATAATGCAGGGGTAAAAGCACAAAGTTGTATCACACTTTCAACCAACTTATCATCACAATTAAATTGAAGTATTTCTAGCTAAAAATCTTTTTTGGTCAAACATATGATCTACCAAGATTCATTCTAGCTAAGCTATATATGCCCACAACTTTTACAACTAAAATTGTTAGATAAATACATATGTAGCACCACTTTGAAGACAAATTACTGAAAAAAATAAACTATTTGCAAAACTTGATGTTTCAACAACTCCTAGTCATGTAAATAACATTTTTTAAAAAATATATAAAAATACCATTTTGTAGACCAATAAGTTTAGTTTACAAATTGTAAAGTGTGAAAAAATCACATACTAAAAATTGTATTCCAAAAAGAAATTATATTCCAAATATGGAAATTGAATCATATATTAAATAAAATATCTATAAATTCTTTATAGCAAGTTACAATAATGAAGTAAAAATTTCATACACCAGTAGGGTGTTGCATTACATCTATTTCAATATTACAAGTATAAGTTTTTTATCAATGCAACAATTACATCCATGAAGTTAAATTTACATTTACAAATTGGCTAAGAAAGCCATACAAGAGTTTTACAAAGAATTATATCCATAATGTATCATATAGTATAATAATCTTTGTCCTTAGATGCCATGACTTTAAGGGTCTTCCACAAGTCGAGGACAAGAGTGAGGTTAAGGTGCTTTTCTCGCCCAACCACGAAGTACTAAAATTCCTCAGGTTTCTTCCTAACACAAAGAAAGCACCGAGCCTACATGAGGAGTCTAGCAGCCTGGAACAGTATAGCATGAGGGAATCTCTTGATGTGTTCCTGATGCCTATATGGATTCCTAAACTAGAATAACATAATACTTGCATACAAGATGTGACAGACATATATAACATATAATCTAGGCTTTTTTAAACCATCTATTTCACTCGTATAGTGGCTTGGTCAAGCAATAATAAAAAAAATACAAATTTATAAAAACTAAATTACTATCTCTAGGAGCCCACATTCGACATACTATCCTGGAATTAATTCCATAGAAAGAATGAACATAACATAGCATCTCATAATTTTTTTTAAATTTCAAGCATTCACTAATCATTGACTTCTTTCAAAAACACATTTTACTCCAAGTTCACTATCTTGCTTTGCATGTCCAACTATATTTACAATTCCAACAAAAATGAAATAATCCAAAAGAAAAAAAACTTGTTTATATTTAACTCTACAACTCAATCCAATCATTTTACTTATATTCCAAGTGCAAATAGCAAATATGTGTATTTATGTATATTTCCATTTGCTTACTAAATTCTAATAATTCGTTCTATGTATACAATTTCCAATTTCAATGGTTCTATATAAAAATAAAGATTTATATTTAGATATTCAGAGTGAGTACTTTCTAAGTCAAACATACATATACATTTCAGAAAATAAATCTCCCTTATTCACATATATGTATATATACATATATATTTATATTACATATTCAGAAATATATATTACTTTACAACATAAGTAAATATATGATCGAAAAAGAGATTCTAATCAGTATTTTATATTGTTAAATACATAGAGGTATACATATATACATACATACATATATATATATATATATATATATATATATACACATGTATATATATTCACAAATATACCATAAAAGAAAATCGCAGTCATCCAATATTCCACTATAGGAAATCATAGAATTTAAATTTTCAAAGGCTTTTTCAAGTTTAAAACATACTTCCCAAATGAATGAAATTCCACACAAGGATTAATTGGCATCAAATTTTTTGAACATCACAAAGGCTAAAAGAGGGAGAGGCCGACGACCCCAAAGGGAGCATTTCTTATGGAAGGCAACACCCTTTCCACAGGTCATGTCGTATGGAAAGGTTCGTTGGTTTGCACAGTGCTAGCCTTCCATAGTCTAGGTTGCAAACAAAGCAGCTAAAAAATGTTTTAAGATACATTTTAATTAATACTTCTTTTGGACTTTATACACCATGCATGTGATTCAGAATGTATGCCAGTATGAATTTTATTTCTTGACATTATAATATATACAATTTTTCAATAAATTCATTACTAAAGTAGGCAACATTTTAAACATATATATATATATATATATATATTATAAAATAAATATTAATATCTACAGTCTAGTACAACCATGATTCTAAATTCTTCATACAAAAAAATAGATTGATATAATCAATTGGGTATCAACAATAAAATTTAATCTCTCACACGAAAAAAATGGAGATAAATCCATCTATTCACACAAACTAAGATTAAATACAATGGAAAATGAATAAAAACCTGATAAAACGCTATCCTATTTGGCTCACTCCTTGTTCTCCTCTCTTTTCTACTATTCTTCTTCTACTTTGCCCAATTTCCCTAACTCTACTATTCATGTTTTTGGTTTTCATATTGCAGATTGAAATTTAAGAAAAAAAGGAATCTAGTGTTCTGAATGAATCTTCTATAGCTGAGAGAATAAGAGATTATTATCTTTCTCTTTTTCTATCTTTTTTTTTTCTTTGTTTTTTTGTTTTTATTTTCTAAATTTAAGCTCTTTTCTTTTATTTTTCTATTGTTTTCCTTTTCATTATTTTTTTTTCAAAAATTTTGCTTTCTTTTCAATGATTTATTTCAAATTTATCCAATAAAAATAATATTTAATTGAAAACATGATTTATTAGTCATGCATCACAATTATCCATAAAATAATAAATAATAATAATTTATTCTTCAAATGAAATCAATAATTAAAATAAATAAAAACTATTTTTCTTTATTTTCTTTGTGCATTTAATTTTTACCACCAATTAATTAAATAAACAACTATAAATTATAAACAATAGATTATGATAAATTAAATGAAACTATATGTATTCTAAGTGCTTGTGTGTGTGAGAGAGACCATTCCATCTGAACCCTGCCAGGTAGCTAGCCTCCTCTACCTTAACCACACCCTTGGTCTTCGACAACCTACAACTCGTGAAAACTCAAGCACCCATTAATAAATTAGTGTCCAAAAATAAATCAAAGCAATATAATTTAAATCATTCCAAAATAATATTTTCTATATTGCATCATTTAAAAATAAAATAATATTCATTGCATTTCATCTTTTCCAAAATAAAGTAATCATTCACTTATTTCATTTTTCAAAAAAAAAAAAAAAATTCTACCACACACAATTATTCATATATCAATTCCACATAAATTAACTTCAATTAGCATCAAATTCTAAGATGTGACATCCTTCCCCACTTGGAAGACACATCATGTCTCAATGTCTTATTACAAAACATATACATAATTTTTTTTAATCATCTAGTATATATAATAAAATTCATAATATGCAGAAATAAAAGTATGCTAAAATCTTAGATGCGGGAATGAACTATAAATATCCTCAACATTATCCCTCGTGGCACTATCCATCAAATATCAGTCCCATTGGACCCTATACTGCACAACATCTTGGTTTCGCAACTTAACGTTGCACCTCCAAAATCTTGATGGGCTCCACTAGCACCACCCATGGATCATGAACCTGCAATGCACGCCAATCAAGAATATGAGAAACTGTCATATGGTACGGATTAAACACATAAAAATGGAAGACATTATGTATATGAGATAAATTCAGTGGTAGAGAAATCCTATATGCAACTAGTTTGTTAACTTCCAAAACATCAAATGACCCAACATATCTAGGGGCGAGCTTAGAGTTCCTACCAAAAGAGATTGAAATCTTCTATGGTCGAACCCTCAAGAAGACCTTATCTCCCATTGAGAATTGTCTAAATTTTTTGTTCCAATCTGCAAATCTCTTCTAGAGATTTGAAGCTTGTCTCAACTTTTCCTTATTTTTTTTCATTTGATTCTCCATCTTTCCCAATAAAAATCTTGTCTTCCACTTTATCCCAACCGATAGGTGTGCGAAATTTGACGTCATACAAAGCATCGAACGGTGTCATTCTAGAGAGGCATGATAAGAGTTATTATATGCAAATTCCAGTAAAGGTAGGTACTCCTCCCACTTATGTTGTTGATCCATATAGTACATTCTAAGGAGATCATCCATTACTTGATTCACCCTCTCCATTTTCCCATCAGTTTGGGGATGATAAGTTGAACTAAAGTTCAATTTGGCTCCCAATGAAGCATTCAATGTAGTCCAGAACCTAGAATCCATTTGAGTGTCGTGATCTAAGATGATCATCTTTGGCACTCTATGCAACCAAAAAATCTCCTGCATAAACATTTTTGCTAAGACCAATGAACCATCCTTAATATTCTTAGAAATAAAGCAAGTTACTTTTGTTAATTTATCAACCATAACCAAGATGAAATCATGTCGGGTCTTGGTCATAGGGAACCCCTGAATGAAATCCATACTGATTACCTACCATTTATATTCTAACACCCTATGTGGGTATAGAAGTTTCTCTGGATGGACATGCTTAGCCATAACTTGCTAGCATTCTAAACATTGGGCTACAAGAGCAATAACATCCCTCCTAAGTACTGGCCAAAAATACAATGGTCTAAGTCCCTCTATCATTTTTGTTACACCGGGGTACCCTAAATACGGTGCATTATGAAACTCTTCTAGCACTAAATCCCTTAATCCTTCTGAACTAGGAACATACATTCATCCCTGGTATCTTAAGAGTTTATTAGTCTCAAACGTATACCCATGATATCTATGATCTAAATGATCCTGCTCTAGGGCTTGTTTCACCCTATCATGATGCTCATCTCCTGACAAAGCTTGAACCATGTACTGTCTAAAATTTGACCTTATAGTGACCATAGTTGTAAGATTTCTTCTCTTGCTTAGGGCATCTACTACTCTATTTATTTTCCTTCTATATACTCTATTCCAAAATCATACTCGCTCAAAAACTCCAACCATCGTCTCTTTCAAGCATTAAGATTGGGTTGAGTGAAAATGTACTGTAGTCCCAGATGATGTATTTTTAGTTCAAAATGCTTGCCCAAAAAGTAGTGCCTCCAAATTTGAAGGGCATGCACTATGGTAGCCAACTCCAAATCCTATGGTGCATAGTTCAACTCATGTTGCTTCAATTTCCTAGATTCATATGCCACCACTTGTCCATCTTGCATAAGAATTTCTCCTACTCCCTCTCCTAAAGCATCTGTTATCATTGTAAAGCACCCATTTGGATCCGGCACAATCAAGATAGATGCATTTAATTAAGTTTCTCCTTTAGCAACTGAAATTACTTTTCATACTTATCACTCCATTCAAATTTCTTTCCCTTTCTTTGGAGTGTGGTGATGTGTGTTGCAATGCCTAAGAACCCCTTGAAAAAAATTCTATAATAGACAGTAAGCCTCATGAAGCTTTGGACTTCTGAAACATTTTGTGGTGATGGCCACTCCATGATTTCCTTGATATTATCTGGGTCCACTGCTATCCCCTCAATTGAAATAACATGGCCAAAAAAGTGCACCTTAGTCTAGTAAAAAGTGCATTTTGACATCTTCCCAAAAAGCTTATGATCCCTCAAACGCTGTAACACTATCATTGGGTGTTTGTTATGCTCATCCTCTGATTTGGATTATATCAAGATTTCATCCAGGAAAACTAATACAATGTCATCCAGGTAGTCTTAGAAGATGTTCATCAAATTCATAAAACTTGTCGGGGTGTTGGTTACCCCAAATGGTAACACCGTGCACTCATAGTGCCCATATATAGTCCTGAATGTATTTTTGGAAATATATTCATCTTTTATCCTTATCTAGTGGTATCCCGATCTCAGATCGATCTTAGATAATACCTTATCCCCTTTCATATGATCAAACAATTCATTTATCCTAGGAAGCGGATATTTATTTTCTATGGTAGCCTTGTTCAACACTCTATAATCAATACACAACCTTAAGGTCACATCTTTCTTTTTCACAAATATGACACTTGTTCCCAATGGAGACACACTTGGCCTTATAAATCCCTAGTTAGGAAACTCTTGCAATTAGGTCTTCAATTCATACAATTCAATAGTGTTCATCTTGTATGATTCCTTTGATTGAGGCTTAGTTCTAGGTAGCAAGTCTATTGAGAAGTCAAATACTTGGGTAACTAAGTTAGTTCATCAGGAAAAAAATCTTGGAATTCCTTTAGAATAGGATGGTTATTAGCTGACGACACTTAGCTATCAAATTCCCTAACCTTTACTACATAGATAGTGCACCCTTTTCTGGTAGCCTTCTTCAGTTGCAAGGAAAAGATCTACCTGAGTTATAAGGGCCTTTTTAAACCATGAATCTCAAAACTGTTTCCCTGATTGTCTAAGCATAATTTCATAGTTTTATTTTCACAATATACAATGGAGTTATGCTCGGTAAGCCTATTTATCCCAAATATTATGTCATAGTACCATAGGGGTGCTACATGCAAGTTAACTTGCATCTCAAAGCTAGGAAGTTTAAGTTTGCTATAGGCAAGACATTGCTCTACTTTTCTCTCAACCTGATTTACATATTGGACTTTCCATGAATTATCCATGTATCCCAACTTAACAGATAATTTTGAAATAACATGTGGATCTACAAAACACTCAGTAGCTCTAGTATCAATTAAGATATAGAAATAGGGCATCCGAAAAGCTTACCCGTACACTAGATTGGTATAGCCTAGAAATCAACTTGGCGATTATCAACCTCCACATGAATGTGATGTTGGTTCCTATTTTTCTAATTATTTACTCTCTAAGGACACACATTAGCATAGTGCTCACCTCTGCATGTGTAATAACCTCCATGAGGTTATTTCGGTCTATCTGAAGCATCTCTCATGTTATTAGTATTATTTTTATAATTGTCGCTCTTATTGTTGTTCTGATTCCCATTGTTGCAATCTTGAGAATTGTTTCTCCTCTTGAGATTCTTGATCTACCTGTTATTGTTACTGCCCTAATTATTCTAATTTTGATTATTGTTATTCTAGTTGTTTCCTTGAGATTTATTTTTAGTACCATACTTATCATTTATGTTCTTTCTATAATTTGCAATCTGTTGTTTCTTATGTTCCTTGTTGAAAATGAACATAATATTGTAGCTTAAAACTTGTAAAAATATGAGACTTTAGATCTAATTAAGTGTTCTTTGTCACAATTATTTGTGTATGATTAATTTGTTTATATCAATTTTACCAATTGTAGAAAGAGACCCAATATTGTAGAAGAATGAGGTCTACACGAAGATAGAAGTGACACAACATATGTATGTGGAGAAACCATTTCAGGAAAAAAACTCCACCCAAATCATAAGTTTTTGGTTTATTTAACCTTAGAACAAGATTACAATAATACTATATCAATCCTTGATTGATATGCTTCCTTTCCTTCAAAAATCCATCTTCACAATCTGCAATAAACTCTCAAAGAACTCTCATACACTTGTTGCAATTAATAGACAATAGATGATCATGTAAAACTCATAAGATTTGTACAGTATAAGAGCATAAAGCTCCTCACAAAAATCTATGCCTAGATTAGGCAAGTAGAGTTCAACAATGTAATATGAAGTCAAACCAAAGTCTTCCTCAATTCAGGCACCCCAAAGTGAACAACTAACTGAACCTTGGTCAAAAAGATATCATGCAAACTTTACCTCAAAGATGGCGGCCAAGAATG
Organism: Sequoiadendron giganteum; assembly: GCA_007115665.2. Classification (NCBI taxonomy): domain Eukaryota; kingdom Viridiplantae; phylum Streptophyta; class Pinopsida; order Cupressales; family Cupressaceae; genus Sequoiadendron; species Sequoiadendron giganteum. Next base: position 122,956,898 of record CM021104.1, on the reverse strand, counting down.
GGCCCACTTGACTAAGCCTTGTAAATATCTTCTCATGAAAAAGGTGTTAACTAAAACATGCCAACCTGGCCGCCCAAGGTGGACCCAAGTCAATCTTAGTTAACTAAAACATATCTTTCTGCCAATTCATGCAAACATTATGCATGATTGATCATCCCCACTTAACTAAAAGTATCCACCTATTATCTTTCATGGAACTGAATTCATTAGTCATTCAAATTAATCCAATTACATGCAACTAGCATGTAACTAAAGGTAACTACATGTGACTAGCATGCAACTAAAGATAACTGAACCATAAATGAACTGAACTGAACTGGTTTGAATTGAGTTGAACTAAACTAAATTAAATTGAATTGAATTGAACTAAACTGATACTGAATTGATATTGAACTGATAGTGCCACTCCACTCATGTAAATATCAATCCCTAATTTTTAGGTAAAAAAAATGCATTACTAAAGTGTTATCAGTCCTCCAAATAACTTTAACTGAAGCAAGGTGGGTTTCACCTTCCACGTGGGCTTCCAATGTGTGCCTGTCTTGTAGGAGCTCTTCTTCGACATCCCCACATGTTCTTTCTAATCCTAGTGTTGGGGAACACTTTCTAAGGACTTAGGAGATACATAAAATATGTTTAGGATTGCAATTAAATGGCATCCTATTCCCAAAATTCTCCCATTTGACATTATACATTTCAATTATTCTAAAAAAGGAATAATTATTATAAATCAAGTAGAGGACTAAAGGCCAATGGCCTTCCTACATGAAGAAAACTTATCTGTAGGAATTGGTTTCATCAAATAATCTATACCATTCATCAAAGTGTCAACTTTATCAATCAATACCTTCCCACACTCAACCAATTCTCACACAAATTGATACTAAAAATCAACATGCTTAGTATGCGCATGATACATAAGATTTTTGGCTAAAGAAATAACACTCTAACTATCACATTCAAGTCTAATTTTCTTGCAATTAAAACCAATACCTTTCCCAAGTCTTTGTAACTGAACTGTCTCTCTAGAGGCATGTGTAGTAGCCATGTACTCTACTTCTATGGTGGACAAATCAACTATGGGCTTCCTTTTACTCATTCAACTAACTACAACTCCAAACAAAGTAAACACATAGCCACTTGTCGACCTCTGACTATTCAGGTCTCTTGCCCAATCTGAATCAACAAAACTTTGTATGTCCAATGATCTATGCATAATATCAATATTATTAGCACCATGATAAACCAAATAGTAATCAAAAGTACCTCATTAATATCTAAACACCCTCTTAGCATAAGTTCAATGTTCTTTACTAGGTTTAGACATAAACCTACTTAGAACTCCCACTGCCTAGGCTATATTTGGTCTTGTATAGGCCATTGCATACATCAAACTACCAACTACACTAGCATATGAAATTGCAGACATTTCCTCATGATCAAAATCATATTTAGGACTCATGTCTAAACTTAACTTCGTGCCAATTGGTAAAGGAATATTAATTGGTTTACTGTCTTGCATGTTAAATCATTTCAAAATAGTATCAATATAGTTGCTTTAACTTAAGTAAAGCTTTCTATTACCTCTATCTCTATTGATCTCCATACTAAGGATACATTTTGCAACCCCTAGATCTTTCATCTCAAATGTGCTAGAGAGTTGTGCTCTCAATTCTCTGATCATTACCTTGTTGTTACCAAAAAACATGTCATCGACATACAAGATAATAATTAAAAGTTGATCATCAATTAATTTTATATAAATTTAAACACAATTATCTTCCTCATAGTGCTCCTAACGTAACCAATTTTTAATGTAAAAGCATCAAACTTCTGGTACCACATTCTAGGTGACTTTTACAATCCATATAAAGATCTCTTTAACCTACAGACCAATAATTATTTTCTTTTTTCAACAAAACCATGAGGTTTGCCTCATATAAATATCCTCATCAAGATCCCCATGTAAGAAAGAAATTTTCACATCGATTTTCTCTATCTCAAAATTATAAGAAAAAACAATAGATAAAAACAATCTAATAGAAGTTAATTTATAAACCGGAGAGAAGATTTCATTAAAGTCAACTCCCTCTCTTCGGGAGTAGCCCTTGGCTACTAATCTAGCCTTGTAACTTTCAAGATTACCATCTAATCAAATTTTCCTTTTAAAGATCCATTTACAACCAATGGCCTTTCTTCGTTTGGGAAAACTCTCAAGATCCCATGTATCAAAAGTATCCAAGGAAACCATTTCCTCATGCATAGCTTGTGATCAAAGCTTGTTATCATCTGAAGACAAAGCTTCCCTATAAGATCTAGGTTCATCATTAGTACTCATCAAAGAAATTATACAATGGAAATTAGGTGGGCGATACCTATCAATGAGATTCCATTGTCTTGTGGATCTTCTCAAAGAAGGTTCTTTTCATTCCTTATTATGCTCATCATGAGCATCTATCTCAGAACCCTGTAAACTCTCCTCATCCAATCCATTCAATTGTTCTTTAACATGTGCATCTTCATGCTTCTTAGTATTTGTCTCAAAATGCACTATTCAAGAAGTATCCTTATCCTTTGGTTGTTCTCCTACAATATAAGATCTAAATTCCCTAAAAATCACATCTCTAGATAAACTAAATTTTCAGGTTAGAGGATTCCAAATCTCGTAACCTTTTACAGTTTCACCATAACTTATGAATATGCTTTTTTCTGCTTTTGGATCCAACTTAGACCACTTTTCTTTAGGCACATGAACAAAATCCTCACAACCAAAGATCCTTAAATGTGCAACACTAGGTTTCCTACCTAACCACATTTCATAAGGGGTTTTATCTTCAATAGATGAACTAGGAGATCTATTGATTAAATAAGAAGTACTTATAGCCTTGGCCCAAAGGAATTGATCTCGTTTAGCACTACTTAACATACTCCTATATCTTTCCATTAAGGTTCAGTTCATCCTTTAGAACTGCTACACCATTTTGATGAGGTGTATATGGAGTAGCTTTTTGTCTCACAATTCCTACATTCTTAAAATAATCATCAAATTCCTTAGAATAATATTCACCACCATTATCTGATTTCAACATTTTTATCTTATGATCTGATTTTTTCTCAACTAAAGCCTTAAATTATTTAAACTTATTGCACACATCAAATTTATTATGCATAAAATAGATCCAAGTGTATCTTGAGACATCATCAATAAATGTAACATAATATCTAGATTTTCCAATAGAGTCAATATCCATAGGACCCATAACATTTGAGTGAATAATTTCTAATAATATTTTAGCTTTATTTGTTCCATTAAGCAATGAAGATCTAGATTGCTTTCCAAACACACAATGCCCACAAAAAGATTTTTTACCAATATTATAATCAAGAATACCATCAACCAATTTCTTATGAAGAATGGTCCTAAGACCTTTTTCACCAATTTGGCCCAATCTATGGTGCCACAACATACATCTATTTTCACCTTCAGTTACATTGGTTGATTTATTCAAATTGGAGGTATTAAGCTTAAACAAAGACCCAATCTGAGATCCTTTAGCAACCACCATAATACCTTTCACCAATATGCAACCACCTTTATCAAATGTCACATGCATTCAAAAATCATTGAACTTAGATACAAAAAATAGATTTATAGCAAGTCCTGGAATATGTAAAACATTATTAAGGGTCTTAACCCTACCATCATTGAAACACAACTTTACCTCTCCTTTGCCCACAATATTTGTTGTGCTATTATATCCAAAGAAGACATTCCCTCCATCATATGTATTATACTTAGTGAACCACTTATTGTTAGGAGTCATATGATAGGAGCAACCTGAATCAATAAGCCAAGACTCATCACTAATAGTTTTACATGAAATGATCAATGCATCAATACCATCATTCGAGCATTTCTCTGTAGAAGCATCATAACTCCTTTTATTGTTCTTACAATCCTTCTTTACATGTCTCAGTTTCCCATAGTTCCAACACTTCACCTTACTCTTACCAAGGATTTTAGACCATCCTTTGGACTGACCCTTTCCTTTCTTGTCTCCCTTAGGTTTGTTTTCCTTAGGCCTACCTCCTACAAACAAGGCATCTTGGGATCCCATTTTAGACTTCCTCCTCATCTCCTTTGATAGGAGATTAGGAATTTTATTGTCCATCTTATGATCTGCACCACTACTACTGATAGAAACGATTAGATTTTCCCAAGACTCTAGTAAAGAACAAAGTAATGAAATGCAGTTATCTTCATCTTCTAGCTTTACATATACAGATGCTAACTAACGAAATAAAATTGAAAGCATTTAAATGATGTGCAACAAAATCACCATCTTTCATCTTTAAAGAATACAATTTTCTTTTTAGATACAACTTATTACTAAGAATTTTTTTTTGATAGATATGACCTATCCTCTTCCACAATTTATATGTGTTAGGTTCATTTGAAAAATTCAAGAGAACAACATCAGCAAGACATAACCTTGTGGTCCCTCTTCTCTTCTTATCAAGGGTGATCCCACAATATTGGTTTACAATTTTTGGGCAAACTAGACACCAAACTAAATTTTGTTAACTAGATCTTTACTTTTGGGCTCCTATAGTGGCTAAAACGTGAGGAATTTGAAGATGACGAAAACTAGTGATTTGTGACATTTTTTTTGGAATCAAATTGCACTTATTTTTCCATCTCCTTCAAAAACTAGTTTTTTAAAAAAACAACATTTTTAAGGAGTGACACTCACCGTATATAACATAACTTTATTTGTATGAAGGATAAAATTCTATTTTTTTGAATTTAGATTTGTAAGTAAAATATCTAGCACTTTCATTTGGTTTTAAAGTGTTTTATTGAATATTTTTTCCTCAATCAAGTTTTGAAGTGAAAGCAATTACAATTCAGACATAGGAAGACTATATACAACAATTTTTTCTGTATGTATCAAAATTATTATTATTATTTTAATGGATCGAGGACATCAATAACCAGCTCAAACATATTTTAAAAAATTTCATTTTGATAATCTTCTATTTTTCCACATGTGTAGAACAAAGAGCTTGATTTTTGGTTAAAAACCTATGTTTGATAAAACTAAAAAGACATATACATAATAAAACCAAAACATATTAAAATTATATTCATTGGATAGCTCATTCTGATGACTGCCATAATCATTTGAAATAAATTTAAATGAATTCATTTGATCCCCCAAAAGGTAAATCAAAAGTGTTTTTTTATCAGCATTTTCAAAGGTGTAAAGGAGACTCATTTATAGGTATGGTTTAAAACTAGTGAGGTTCTATCCAAGGGGGTTTGATCTAAGGTGGTTTGGTCAAACCCTCTTCAATTGGAATCCTTAAAATGGAACTTTTTAAGGCTTAAATCATTATATTTTCTAAAAATACGTGATTTCAGAAAAAATTAGTTCCTCTCAAAAATTTTAAACCAACTTTGTGGGATCACCCTCAAGCTTAGCCAAATCCTCATCTGACATCATTGTAGATGGATTTTTCTCATTACAAACAGCTAACCACTGATCTCTCTCTTCAAAGAGATCCTCCATTTTTAGTTTCCACATCTCATTACTAGATCCATTGAATCTTTCAATATTTAGAAAAGAAGTAGAACTCATTCTAACACACTTCTTTTAGAAATCTACAATAACACAATAGTAAAATCTCCCACTATAGCTAAAAACCCTTCAAAATTTTAGGAGAAAGGCATCCCAAACCTTAACCAACCATTAGCTATGATACCTAATGTTGAAAATGAAGCTAATGTTGTATCTTAAAACTTGTAAAACTATGAAACTGTAGATCTAATTAAGTGTTCTTTGTCACTGAATATTGTAGAAGAATGAGATAAGGAGATAGAAGTGACACAACATATACATGAAAAAATCCTTTTGGGAAAAAATTCCAACAGAATCAATAGTGTTTGTATTATTTAACCTTAGAACAAGATTACAATAATACTACATCAATCCTTGATTGGTATGCTTCCTTGCCTTCAACAATCCTTCTTCGCAGCCTACAATAAACTCTCATACACTTGCTGCAATTAATAGAAAAAATATGAGCATGTAAGAATTATAAGAGTTGTACAATATAAGAACAAAAAGCTCTTCTCTAAAATCTATGCCTAGATTAGGCAAGTGGAGCTCCATAATGTAATATGAAGTCAAACCAAAGTCTTCCTCAATTTAGGTGCCCCAAACTGAACACTTAACTGAACTTTGGTCAAGAAGATATCATACAAACCTCACCTCAAGGTTGGTGCCCAAGAATAGGCCCAGTTGACTGAGTCTTGTAAATATCTTCTCATGCAAAATGTGTTAACTGAAAGATGCCAACTTGGGTGCCCAAGGTGGTCCCAAGTCAATATTAGTTAACCAAAACATGTCTCTCCACCAATTCATGCAAACATTATGCATGATTAATCATCCCCACTTAAATGAAAGTATCCACCTATTATCTGTCATGCAACTCAATTCAACTACATGCAACTAGCATGCAACTCAAGGTAGCTACATGCAACTAGCATGCAACACTAGATAGCTACATGCAACTGAAGATAACTGAACCTTAATTGAACTAAACTAAACTAAAATGATACTAAACTTATCGTGCTACTCCACTCATGTAAATATCAATCCCTAATTTGTAGAAACAAAACATGCATTACTGAAGTGTTATCAATCCTCGAAATAGTTAACTGAAGCAAGGTGGGTTCCAACTTCCATGTGGGTGACCCATTTTCTCCTATCTTTTAGGATCTCTTCTTGGACGTCCCCACATATTCCTATTATTTAGGAATAATCACAAATGTTAATTTACATGTTCATTTCATTCGAATTTAATCTCTTTCTAATCCTATTGTCGGGGAAAACTTTCCAAGGACTTGGGAGATACATGAAATATGTTTAGGATTGCAATTAAATGATATCCTATTCCTAGCATGCCTTCTTGATCACTTTTTCAAAAGCCTCATCCATGTTGAAAGGGTTATGAATGTCTACATCAGCTCCAATTTGAGGCCTGAACCCTAGGATAAATTTGTGAATCTTGAACCACTCATCAAGCTAGTACTGGGGTAAGTACCTGAGCAAGTGGAAATTTTTTTCCCAATACTGAGTTATTGTCCTTCCCCGTTGGGTGATATTCTAGAATTTAGTCATCTTCTAGTCAAAATACAATTGTGGTAGCCACCTTTTTCTGAACAACTACAAAAAATGATCGCAAGTTACCTAACTGGCTAACATCCACTTCTCAACCTTTTCATTATCCCACTAGGTGGTAGCCTCACCGGTGAGTTGATACGATCCCTATACAACCTTAGTCTCACTGGACAAATTGCATATGAAAAAATACCTATCCATCTCAATTACCTATCCTTCTACCTCGTCCCTAATTGTCTTGCCACCGAATTTTGGTGGGGTAACCTTTTTGACATCCTTACCCAGCTCTTTAACCATTTTCTCTTACTTACTTGGGTTTCCTTTGGTCTTAGGGGTTTATTCATTTGTTTCATTTCCATTACCCTCATTTCTACCTAAGTTCAGCCCTAGTTGACCTATTCGTATTTCTTGTTCCAGACTGTCCATCCTAGCCCCTTGTTGATTCAACAGGGCTAGTATCTTATCCAACCTGTCATTCTTATCACAATGTGATCCACCTGCACATTGGTAAGTAAGTCTAGCATCCATCTAGATTGATCTAAAAACATTGCATTTAAGTGTAATTAGGTGTAGGTCCTAGAGTTTAACCTAGATGTTATGATAGCAAACATTAAGTGTGAAAAAATCACATGCTAAAAATAGTATTCCAAAAATAAATGTTATTCCAAATAGGGAAATTGAATCATATATTAAATAAAATATCTATCAACACTCTATAGAAAGTTACAATAATGAAGTACAAATCCCATACACTAGTAAGGTGTTACATTACATTTGTTTCAATGTTACAAGTATAAGTTTTGCATCAATACATCAATTACATCCATGAAGTTAAATTTACATTTACAAATTGACTAAGCAAGCCATACAAGATTTTTACAAAGAAGTATATCCACAAAGTATCATAAGTATAAGAATCTTGGTCCTCAACTACCATAACTCTAAGGGTCTTGTGCAAGATGAGGCTAAGAGTGAGATTAAGGCACTTTTTTTCTCCCAACCACGAAGTACTGAACTTCCCCGAGTTTCTTCCTAACAAAGAAAGCACCGACCCTGCACGAGGAGCCTAGAAACCTAGAACGGTATAAGCAAGAGAGAATCTCTTGATGCATGCCTGATGCCTATATGCATTCCTAAACTAGAATAACATAATAATTGTATACAGGATGTGGCAGAGACATATATAACATATAATCTAGACTATTTTAAACCATCTATTTCACTAGTACAGTAGCTTGGCCAAGCAATAATAAACAAAATGGTAATTTAGAAAAAGTAAATTATTGTCTCTAGGAGCCCACATTCGGCATCCTGCCCCAAAAGTAATTCCATAGAAAGAATGAACATAACATGTAGCATCTCATTAGTTTGTTTAAGTTTCAAGCATGCACTAATCATTGAGTTCTTTTGAAAACACATTTTACTCCAAGTTCATTATCTTGGTTTGCATGCCCAACCATATTTACAATTCCAACAAAAATGAAATAATCCAAAAGAAAAAAAAGTTGTTTATATTTAACTCTACAACTCAATCCAATTAATTTACTTATATTCTAAGTGGAAATATAAAATATGTGTATTTATATGTCTTTTCATTTGCTTACTAAATTCTAATAATTCGTTTTGTGTATACAATTTCCAATTTGAATGGTTCTATAAAAAAAGATTTATATTTATATATTCAAAATGAGTACTTTCTAAGTGAGAAATACATTTAAATTTTAGAAAATAAATCTCCCTTATTCACATATATGTATATATACATATATATTTATATTACATATTTAGAAATATATATTATTTTACAATAGAAGTAAATATCTAATCCAAAAAGAGATTGTAATTTCAACAATTTTTATAGTGTTAAATACACAGAGGTATAAATACATACATACATACATACATACATATATATATATGTATGTATGTATGTATATATATATTCACAAATATACCATGAAATAAAATCATAGTCATCAAATATTCCACTATAGGAAATCACATAATTTAATTCTTCAATGGCTTTTGCAAGTTTTAAACATACTTCCCAAATGAATCAAATTCCACACAAGGATTAATTGGTATCAAATTTTTCAAACATCATAGAGGCTGAAAGACAGAGAGGTCGGTGGTCCCAAAGGGAGCACTACTTGTGGAAGGCACCGCCCTCTCCACAGGTCGCAGCCTATGGAAAGGTTCACTTTTTTCCATAGTGCAACCTTCCACAAGCTAGGCCACATACAAAGTGGCTAATATTTTTAAAAGATATATTTTAATTAATACTTCTTTCAAACTTTATACACCATGCATGCGATTCAGAATGCACAACAATATGAAGTTTATTTGTTGATAGTATAATATATATATATATATATATATAATTTAACAATAATTCATTATAAAAGTATGCATCAATAAACATATATATAATATATATATAGAGAGAGATGTATATATATATATATATATATATTATAAAGAAATATGAATATACAGTCTACCAAAACCATGATTCTAATTTCTTCATACAAAAAAATTGATGTTTTAAACACCAAATGCATAATTACAATTGATATAATCAATTGGGTATCAACAATGAAATTTAATCTTTCACACAAAATGGGATTAAATACAATGGAAAATTAATAAAACCTAGTAAAACACTATCATGTTTGACTAACTCCTTGTTGTCCCCTCGTTTCCATTGTCCTTCTATTTTTCCCAATTTCCCTAACTCTACTATTCTTGTTTTTGGTTTTCGTTTTGCAGATTGAAATTTAAGAAAAAAATGAATCTAGTGTTCTGAATGAATCTTATGTTGTTGAGAGAATAAGAGATTGTTCTCTTTTATTATTTGCTTTCTCTTTTTCTATCTTTGTTTTATTTATTTATTTATTTATTTATTGAATTTAGGCTATTTTCTTCTATTTTTCTAATTTTCATTGTTTTGTTTTCAAAAATCTCACTTTTTTTTTAATGATTTACTTCAAATTTATCCAATAAAACTAATTTTTAATTGAATACATGATTTATTAGCCGTGCATCACAATTATCAGTTCCACATAAAGTAACTTCAAGTAGCATCAAAGTTTGAGAAGTGACACAAATATATATATATATATATATATATTAAGTATTATTTATGTTTTATATTTTATTTTTATTAAAAGTAGGTTATCAACACAAAAATATTAGGTTAATTACCATGTCAAGAAAAATACCTAAACTTATTAATTTTTTTTGAAAAAATATGATGCACTAGATAAAAGAATCTATATTGAAAGATGGTATAATTTTTTTTCTATTTTAGATAAATAATCAATATAAAAGTTGAAGTCCAATGGAAACAATTGTGTTTCAGTACACACACATTTTAATATTTATTTAAAAATATATATTAATCAAGTTTGAAAAAAAAAAAAGTGCACTAAAGTTTCAAGTTTTAGATACAGACAAAAAATTTTAAGGAAAAACAATAAAATTTACCATATAAAGATTGATGTCCCATGTAACTTCACTTTTTCAGCATTTTCTCAATAGCAAAATTATATTAAAAATTTATTAAAAACTATATCCAAATATTTTTTTAATTTTTTCAAAAAAATAAAAACATAAAATATATTAAAAAATACACATTTTATTAGTTTACATCATTTTAAACTTCAGAACATATATGCCACTTTTTAGTGATTCAAGTTTAAAATTTGGATCAGCGTTGGTTGTTTCCTTTATAAAGTGTGACACAGCTTTGTACTTTTACCCACAAAAATTCTTCTATGCATATGGTAAAGAGACCTATTATATTCAAATAGTCATGTTCTCTAAGTACCTAAACATTTTCTTGCTTTAGAGATAAAGTTACCTACCAAGAAGATAATATTACATGGCACTGATTCATGTACCATATTGGTGAGAATGGCATAAGGACCCTAAAAAAAATATTGTAGAGGAGCTTGTTGATTATTCTCTCTAGTTTGAGTTTTCTAAACATTATATCTATGAAAAGAAAAATAGTGTTTAATAGTTTCACTTAGGCTCTCATATCTATGGTATTTTGGATCTCATTTGAAAGGTGGAAAATTTTATTCTCCTTTCTCCACCCTTTGATTAGGGGTCTAGAAAACTTTCACTAACTTTCACTCAAGAATAAACCCTTGAGATTTCTTTGCAAAGGAGAAAGACATCTTCCAAGAGGGTTGTATTAGGGGATAAATATGTTCTAATAAGGGGTTCACCACCAAGTTGGAACATGGAAAAGATAATGAAATGCAATATGAAATGAAAAACCCTAATTGAATGCAAACCACTTTAAATGACCTAGAAAGATGAACAAAATGCAAAAGAAAACTATGAAACTAAAAGTGTGTTCCTGGGAGAATGAAGAAGGTGAAATGGAGGTTTGAATCACTGAAAATATACTATCAAGGTTGACTAGGAATCATTCACCAAGTGGGGTTAAACAACCTAGCTCTAGGAAAATATTGACGAGCAAGTTTCAACCAAAAGGGTATCCAGATCTATAAAATTCTCGATCAGGCCTATACAATGGGACTCATTCACAGCTTCTGGAAAATCAAGCCACTTCTAATTTTCTAGAAATTCTTGATCTGATTCTATTCCTCTCATTCTTCTCTGCTCTTCCCAATTTTTTTTCAGATTCGAAACTATAAATTGCAACCTGTAGGTCTTCTCCAAGTCTTTCCAAGGCTTGATGACAAGTTTAGCAACTTTGATCACTTGACAACTTTTCTCAAATCTTCCTCCTTATGAAATATAAAACCTAAATTTGAAAATTACACAAAAAGGAGTGGGAAAAATTTTGTGGGGTTACTGAATAGGGGTTTGCCTTGGTCAAACCCCTTGTTGGTAATTAAACCACCTTGAGATGAAAAAAAACATGAATGGAGAATGATGAATGAAAAAAACACAATGTTAATGTAGACATGCAAAACTAACATCATGCATTCCTTGTATTATCATATTCACCCATCAATTAAATAAACCAGGTTTATTTAATTCATCTCCTTAAATCATCCATTCAAATTAACATCATCATCTTTGATTAAATAAAACAAATCTTTATTTAATTAAATCTAAAATCATTTTCTTCTCATTTTGATCCTAAAATATAAGTCAAAAGTCAAAATAACCTAATCTCTTATTAAATTAATAAAATATTGATTAAGTTAATCCTAATCACCCGAATCCTCTAGATTCTTCCACTTGCACCAATAAATCATTTAATTGATTTATTATTTCATCTAATTTCTTTCAAAAGGGCATCAAGATGGAATATTCTTCAAATTTGAATCTTCCCTCCAAAGGACTCGTCCCTTCCAACAAAGCATTAAATTATCTTACATGTCTCTTGCACAAGTCAAACTTGGCATTTAATTCACCTTTTAGCGCCCCTAAACATGTAATTTCATCCAAATTCAAATTTCAAATTGGCACACTGGCCAAAACTTGCACAACCCTCAACCTCTCACATATTGACAAGTGGCATCTTGTCATTGCCTCATGAATGATCCCACATTCATCCAAATCACTCAATCTTTCAACCTTGAATCTATAAATGCAAAGCATTTTCACAATTTGGCTACAACTTACAACAACACAATCTCATGCAAAGTTACTCTCTTCATTTGGGAGCTAATTTTGTCCATCATCACAACATTTTACTTTCATAATTTAGCTTGGCAAGGATTGGGAAAGGGTTGCTTCCTACACAACAAAGTGGCACCAATCCATTATGAGATATGTTTGATTCATGTTATTGTGTGTCTTATTTAATTTTCTTGTTTTATTACTTAACATGACTCTATATTTCATAGGGATGCTTAGTTTTTGTAGATTTAGCTTGACCATGTTTGTCAAAGTCTAACCTATTGCAGATTCAACATCTACATTATGGTGCTAGAAGGAGGGCGTAAATATAATCTTTGCTTCGATTCATCTCCATTTTTTTATTAAATAGGAAACACAAAGTATTTCTATGTTGCCTCGTATAAAACTTAATGTTGTGTTTGCTCTGTTGCTATTCAAATTTCAAAAGGCTTGTAAATTTTGGAATTTCAATTCATATACATATTTGAACGATTTATATGTTCATTTTCAGACGTGCTATGGATAATGTCAAGCATGAGATTTTATAGTTGAAATGGATTTGAAAATTGTATTAGGTTCAAAATGATCATCATCCCTATTGCCTCTATTTTCTTGGGAAGGTTTCTCTTCTGCAGAAGCACTTTGGTTTGCAGGCAATGATCTCAAGCCCATTGTTGTAAATCTTGCTTGATTTTCAATTGTAGAAGCTAGAATATGTTGGATAGACAATGGCATCATATTTTTCTCAATTTTTCAATAGGAGGAAGTGCAAGTTTGTAAAGATCTTTTTTGCACGATTTTTTTTTTGTTTTGTTGCTTGGAATCTCTTTTTGTTTAGCCTGCGGTCTTTGTTTTCCTCAAATCAGCAGACTTATTTTTATCATTAGGAGAACCTAAATAATCTTCTCTTTGTTGAGAAAAGGGTTCAATAGGGAATCCATATTTGGCTTTGATCTTTACATTCAATTCATGGTCGAATCCATTTGCCTAGGAAAGAAAACTTCTAAAAATAGATCAGATTTTATTAACACCACTTCTACCTCCCTAATTTGTATTGTTACCATCAGCTACCACAATAGCACTCTACATTTGAGTTCTAAACTTCTCAATATGCTTCTAAGGCAAGTGCCAAAGTGGGTGTCCAACTTCCTTTGCTTCAGAAAAATCATGATCTTCAAGTATTATAGCTTCATGGGTCTCCCGCATCCAGCTCCAAATACACTCTTAGAGAATTTTATTGTTCTACATGAACTTTCATAGCATTTGAATCGCCCTAGCTAATAAATTTCTATGAAAAATTAGCCCAAAAAAAACCTCGTCGAAATGATTGAAAAAAATTTGTTCTTAGATAATTAGGAAAAGAAAAAGGTAGATAAATCTTGAGAATAAAAAGCAGTAAGATTAAGCAGTAAGATTAAGCAGCAATAGTTTACAACTTGAGGTTTCCTAAAAAAAATTTCTGCGACATTTGTCCATTTTTTCTCATTGGAATCATTGATAGGTCGACAAAAAATTTTGTAGAATCTGTAGTTTGCAAACATTCCTAGTATCCACTCCCTCAAAAGGTTGCATTCCTATTAGAAAATCCTTCCTGGTAGACATTTGTGGAGTCCATTTTGTAGTTTATAGCCTTCCTGGTAGACATTCGTGGAGTCCATTTTGCAATTAATAATTACATGGATACCTTTGCGTATGTAGGAAGCAGGCCCCGTAAAGAGCTATGGCACACATCCCCCAATTGATATCCTAAATTAGAAAGAAGGCGATGTTCGACTGATAGAAGGTAACAGAGATAAAAGATGAAATGGTAGTTATCAATTTAATGAAGATTTGACTTTGGAGATCTCAAAATAAAAATTTGTATTTGTTGTTATTTAATATGGTTGATGTTGCAGTAGTAAAGATGCACTCTTGGGTTGGGGCCCTAGCTCGGTTGGCTAAATCTTTCCTGTTGCAGGAGGTTGGTCACGAGGTCTAGTCTCTCCACCCCCCGTGGTACCAGAGGGCATGTCGCGCCAGCGCCGCCGGTCACGTTAAAAATTTTACTAGGCGCACTACAGTTTATAGGGGGTCATGCTACCCGATTCCTGCAATCTAATAAAAAAATATTTTAAAAAATTAAAAAAAAAAGAAAAGAAAAAAAAAAGATGCACTCTTCACTTAATTTAAAGAATTTGTGCATTCTCTATCCCAAGCTCGTGCATTTCCCAAATCTAGGCACTACTTCTTACAGACATTGTACACAATACATTGCCATGGTTTAAAATCTTTGTTGGATTATTCAAATCACATATCACTAAATCTGTTTAGTGCCTTTTGTATGGTCTTTAATGCAATACAAACTCTCAATTAGCACAGACTTATCTTTGTTCATGCATGTGCAGATCAACATATTTTTTTTATTGTTTTTACAAGCCCAATATTGATTGCTCAAGATATCATGTGCAAACTTGATTGTGTTTCTCTTAAAGTTGCTAGATGCGTATAAATGGGATTTTTTAGATTTCAAAAAGGTGTTGAATGTTGGCAAAGAGGGATGCACCAAGAAGTGTAGACTACATGGGATACATATGTTCATCTGCATTCAAGGAAAGTGTTGACATGGGTAAAGAAGGATGTAGTGCATACTGACTATATTTCACCAAATAGTAGGTGTGACCACCCAGAGAAAA
Organism: Sequoiadendron giganteum; assembly: GCA_007115665.2. Classification (NCBI taxonomy): domain Eukaryota; kingdom Viridiplantae; phylum Streptophyta; class Pinopsida; order Cupressales; family Cupressaceae; genus Sequoiadendron; species Sequoiadendron giganteum. The sequence continues at coordinate 122,941,432 of CM021104.1, read as the reverse complement.
AATGATTAATGCGAGGAGACTGCCACTCCTCCTAAATGGTTGGGAATCAAGCTTTGGGACCACTTATAGAGGGCCAATCAACATCACTGGCAGATGAATAGACCACGTTGGAGATTGTTCGATGTATTGGAGATTTCTATTAATTTAAAACAAAATAGAAATGTAATCTAAATCTTTTGCAGGCATGGCATCATTCTTGAAGTTTGATTAACCATTCATCCCCTTAGCATTAAATAGGCGCATTAGGATGCTTAGGACATTTTGAAAATGCATGTTAGCTGATATCGCTAGACAACGACTCAATATTTTTGAATCGTGGGCGGTAAACTCTCAAAATCGGTGTCAACGATAGATCATTTTTCATCTATTAATGATATATATGTATTTTTTTATTGCACATCATGAATATAGTAACTTAGATTAAAGTAGTATGCCAACTTCCACACTATTCATATTTACTTATTTCGTGTGCTTTTCCCATATTGGTGAGTTCAATTTCAAGGGGCATCGATTATTGTAGGTGGGGTGAAAATGGTTGAGATATTTTGAGGATATCTTATACAGGTGTAATATCATCCTTGGGCCCATTAATAGGATCAAAATCTCAAGATATTGATAGATTATCAGCAAAACGTCTTCAATAATAATGTCTGATATTAATGAATGTATTTTCTTGTAAAAATTACCTTCCTTGCCTTCTGTTAAAATCTTGACTCTAAGCGATTGATAGGGCATGTTAGTGCATATTTATTATGATCAGAAGTGTAGTTGTGATTGGGAAGGCCTTGGAGAAATGTGGTTGACTTGGTGAAAGTGGATTAAATTATTTGCTTTTTTTTATTTTCTCTATAGTCGATGTTCACTATTGTCTACAAATTAAAATTTGTTATGCATTTATGGTGTGTGACATGAAATTTATTATTATAGATTCACTTTATCAACCACAATATTGATATCTTTCAGTCTCTTATGTAGGAAATTTTGTCAACAAAGGCTGAGGTAATTAATGGTTTGATCTACTTTTGAAAACTAAAGGTGAAGTTACAGAGGAGAAACAATAAATGGAAATGCATCACTCACATCAAGAAGCAATGGTGATCTCTTTCATGCAGGAATCAACTAACTAGCGGATTGGAGGTGGAACATTTGAGCATTGAATTTGAACTTAACAAAAGCATTTTTTAGTGCTTGTTGTAATAATCCAAAGTGTTTATTTCCTGCTTTTGTTTTCTGTTTTAGACCTTGCTCACTTCTCTTTGGATTTAAAATTAACCATTAACTTGATTTTTTTAAATTGGTTAAAATTCGAACCTTAGAAAGACTTACTAGAGTTTCAATTTTCTCTAAAATTGAATAGGCAACTTCACACTTCATCTTGGCATTTTAAAAGAACTCAATTTTTCCGTTGGAAATTAAAATGAACATGTGCATTCAGTGTTTTGTAATCTTTTTCACAAAGTAATATAGTCTAAAATATGTATGCGCTTCTCTCACACCTCATGGCGATCTTGAGAATCAAAAGTCTTTTTTGGATATTAAGTTGTCAAAAAGATTTCCTTCAAATTTTGATTTGGGTTTAAAATTGAACAAATCTTGTCTAGTGTGAGAAAAATTCATTGCGAGTGTTCTCTCTTTGTTCACACAAACAAAGATGATTGAACTATTAATGCACTTACTCGCTATTTTGCACCTTTAGAGAGCCTATCTTGGTGGGAAAAAGTACTCACCCCAAGGGAACGACTCAAGCGGTAACGGGCTAAAGCCAAGCTCTTCCAAACCGCTATATAAATTTGTGTTCATGGTGAAAGCCATGGAAAATGGGAAGCGACACATGATTACTCTCCCCCAGTATCTTTATGATGTGTAAATACCTTGTTTTAAGGGTTGGGAGATCTTTCACAAGGATTCTATCATTGCACCCCCTAAATTGGATGCCCTTACTACAAACTTTTGTTTACATGCCAAAAATCCTATCTATTTGTTGGTGCAAAAGGTCATATCCTTTGAAGTCACCCCACATAAACATGTGGTTCTATTGTAGAGATGAAAAGTATGCCATGGGAGATTCATGGGTATTGATACTTGGTTGACCCAAGAAGCGAGTGCAATGTAAGGGGAGCCTGTGTGGTCAAGCATCTAATCATTTGCATTGAATATGAACAGTTCGATTTATCCAAGTTGGATCCCAACAAATACTATCTTTTCATCCTAGGATTGTGCATTGATAGGGTAGGGTTGGATGGAAACATCACTGTTCCATGCTTTGGATCTTTATTGGCAAGATCTCCTTGGTTTCTTACTTCTCCACCTTAACCTTTAGGACCTTCTCCATTCTTAGGTACCCCTGGTTCTTTTGGCCAACCCCTTTATCATCACAATTCAACTTACCAAGTCAATCTTGGTCAATTGTCTCTAACTCTTCCTTAGCCCTTAATCTACCCTAAAGGCTAACCTAACCTCAACACTCAATTTGATCTTTGCAAGGGTGTAGGGAGGTTTCTACTAGCTTCACACCATCCTCCTATGGCTCTTGTAAGTTCGCCAAACCCTCATCTAGGCTTAAAAAGGCTACTAGCCTTTGAGCCCCAATTAGGTCTCCATCTCCGAGAAAACTGGTTGGCTCTCCAAACTTTCCCAAAGAACCCTGAATATTTTCTATGGATTCTTGGTCCTGATGCCCTTCCCTCAAATATTCTGGAGGCCTTAATCCTCACCTATTCGTACACAAGCCTAACCTTCAATTTGGCTAATTAGGTCTTTTAAGCCTTTTCCCTTACCACTTAGCAAACTATCAATTAGTTCTTCCTCCAAACGGACTGATGAAACCTCCTCCTTCATGCCAAGTCTTTACAAGGCCTCTATCTTCCTCTCCACACTGTGACTTGACAGGGAAAGGTCACCCCCTGCAAACCAAGTGCTTTGCACTTCCTGTCTTTCCTAGTCGGGCACTGTCAAGCTCGCCTAGGAGAAGACTTTCTCCATGATTCCTTTCCTCCTAACCACTCCTAACTCTAGTATATTTACAAACATGGAGTCTAGCCCCAATCTCCAAAATCCTGTACACCAGCTATAGTGGGAACGTGGACTAGTTCTCCATTCTTCGCAATCTGCCAGTCAGAACAACAGCTACAAGAAATGAACTAACTACCAAAAGAATGTTTGAACCAAAGAAATTAACTACCTACTAATCGACACAATGCTTGAAAGATAATTACACTACATCCTACACTACTCACAGTGCCTAATCAACTCATTAACACACAAATCTAAAGCAAAAAACAAGAAATTCACACTAACAATCTCTTTTTCCTTGATTTCAAAACTTCTACTCAGACTCGAATGTATCCAACCTTTCTCTCAGGTTGAGGCATCCCCTTTATAGGTTAAGAAAGGTAGTTATGCCTCCCCTTGGTCAAACATTATAGGTATCTTATGGAAAAGGTGCAAAATGTACCATTTTCCCACTTTTGCCAATTCCTAGAGAACTAGGAAAAGTGAGTTTCTAACCTCATGAAACCTTTTCACTCCATATATCTCATCAGATCAGCTACATTGAACATAGGTGAAATCCCCAAATCTGCAGGTAACTCCGCCTTGTAGGCATTCTTCCCATATTTGGCTAACACCTTGCATGGTCCTACTCTTTTCATCTACAACTTGGTTGACATTCCCTTCTGCAATCTGGATTTGTTGAGGTGGACCATAACATAGTCCCCTACTACAAATTGTAGATCCTTCCTAGATGAATCCACCTTCTCTTTCAACTTTTGAGTAGCCTCGGTGACTAACCTCTTCACCTACTCCTGAATCTCCTTCATGGTCTGAGTGAAATATTTTGCATGTCCAATCCTATGCTCCATAGCTCCTAGATCCCTGAGCTCACATATACCTCTTGGGTGCATTCCATACACAATTTCAAAAGGAATCTTCCTTGTGGTCCAGTTCACATTGTCATTATAAACATACTCAACCTGTGAGATAACCATGTCCCATGTTTGTCCATACTCTTTGGTAAGGCCCCTTAGAAGGTTACCTAGCACCCTATTAAGCACCTCTATTTTCCCATAGGTATGAGGATTGTAAGCTGATCCAAAAGATAGGTTGAAACCTAATCTGCTCCATAGAGTCTTCCAAAAGTGACTCATAAACTTCACATCCCTGTCTGAAACAATGCTCAAAGGCAATCCATGGATCCTTAAAATTTCCTTGAAGAAAAGGTGAGCAATGTAGCTAGCATCATGAGTGGTCTTGCAAGGAATAAAGTGACTCATTTTGTTGAATCTATCCACCACTACATAGACACTATCAAACCCTGTCTTGGTCTTAGGGATTCCTACCACAAAGTCCATGCTAACACACTCCCATGGTCTATTATGAATGGGTAGGGGTTTATATAAACCAGCATTACTAGCTCCTCCCTTGGCTTTCATACATACTACACATTGCTCCACATACCTCCTGACATCTCTTGACAACTTAGGCCAATAGTAGAACCTTTGCACTAGTTACAATGTCTTGTTGATGCCAAAATGTCCACTAAGACTACCATTATGCTTCTCCTGGATGAGGTTCTCTCTCATTGATCCTCTTGGAACACATAACTGATTCCCCTTGAATAACAATCCACTTTGCAATGTATACTCTGAGTATTGGCTATGAAAATGACTCTCAAAGTCAGAACACACCTTGTATGCCTCCGAGAAATCTTCATCTTCCCCATAGAGATCCTTGAAACTCTCTCTTCTAATGCTCTTTATCTGCATCTCTTGCACTGTCAACAATCTTCTACTTAGTGCATCTGCTACCTTGTTCAACTATCCCTTCTTGTGCTTGATGGTGAAAGTAAAAGCTTGGATGTATTCCATCCACTTCAAATGTCTATTGCTCAACTTCTCTTGGGTGTTGATATAACTAAGTGCTTGATTGTCAGTAAAGACCACAAACTCCTTGGGTAGAAGGTAATGCCTCCACTTCCTAAGTGACTGAACTAAAGCATAAAGTTCTAGGCCATAGGTAGAATACTTCTTCTTAGCTTCATTGAGCTTTTCACTAAAGAAAGCTATAGGTCTACCTTCTTGACTTAGCACTCCTCCTACTACAATTCCACTAGCATCACATTCCACAGTGAACAACTTGTCGAAAATAGGTAATAAAAGAATAGGTTGAGTTGCCACTTCTTGTTTGAGTTTCTCAAAACCTTTCTCAGCTTCTTCAGTCCACTTAAACTTAGTCTTTAAACCACATTTGATTGTATCTAGGACTGGTGCACATATTCCACTAAAGTTCCTTATGAATTTTCTATAAAATTGAGCCAATCCATGAAAAATTCTTACCTCTGTCCTTGTGGTTGGTGTAGGCCAGTTTAGGATAACTTCCACCTTGCTTGGATCCATCTGCAATGATCCTTGCGACACTACAAACCCCAAATACACAAGCTCCTGTTTAAAGAACTCACATTTCTCTAGGTTGATGGCCAACTTCTCTTCTTGCAATCTTCTAAGAACCATCTCCACATGCTTTATATGTTCTTATGTTGTCTTGCTAAAGATGAGTATATCATCTAGATATACCACCACAAATATCCCTGTAAAGTCTTTGAGTACTTCATTCATGAGCCTCATGATTGTGCTAGGGGCATTAGAGAGGCCAAATGGGATCACTCTCCACTCATACAACCCATCTATTATCTTGAATGTTGTCTTCCACTCATCTCCATCCTTGATTCTGATTTGATGGTATCCACTTTTGAGATCCAACCTGGTGTAGTACTGAGCTCCTCCAAGACAATCCATCAAGTCCTCAATCCAAGGAATAGGGAACCTATACATAATTGTGATTCTATTTATTGCTCTAGAATCAGTACATAACCTCCACTTACCACCTTTCTTTGATGCTAAGACTACTGGTATTGCACATGGACTGATGCTCTTCTTGATTAATCCTCGGTCTAACAACTCCTGCACTCACCTAGCCACTTCCAAATTATGATCGGTGTAAGCTTGTAAGCTGCTTTGTTAGGAAATGAAGCCCCTGGTATGAAGTCAATCTGATGGCTAATGGCTCTCTTTGGAGGTAAAGTTGCAGGTGTCCCATCACTCACTATATCTTTGAACTGCTCTAACAACTCTTGGACTGCTCCGGGTATGACTATTTTTTTAGCCTTGTCTTCTTCTTTAGGTTGCAACATAACCACATAACCTTCACCCCCTTGATGTAGGTTGTTAAGGAACTCTTTACCACTGCTCAACAAGACACTAGGTGTCTTTGACTATCCTTCATCCTCATCTGACAGTGACCGAAACTCAAATGTCTTCCCATCCTTCTTAAATGAAATTGTATTCTCCTTTCCATCATAGATGGCACTTCTGTCATACTGCCATGGTCTGCCCAATAGATGATGGCATGCATCCATGGGTAACACATCACAAATTAACTTATCCTTGTACCCTCCAATGGAAAACTCCACCATTACTTGCTCATTGACAAGAACACTCTGCCCTTTGTTCAACCATGTTACTTTGTAGGGGTTAGTGTGGGGTACCTTTTCCAATTTCAACTTCCTTACTGCCTCTTCTGAGATGATGTTATCTATTGAACCTGAATCCACAATAACCTTACATACTTTCCCAAGTATTTTGCATCTCACTCTAAATAAAGCTCTGCTTTGTTTTGGCTCTTCCTTGACTAGTTGTCTGACCAGAACTCTCCTAAACATCAGATTCTCCCCCATTTCTGATTCAAGGTGACTAACCTCTGGTGATTTGGTGCTCATGGTGTCCTCTTGAGCATATGCCACTCCCTTCTTAGTATTTTATGAAGATGCTTTCTCCAGGCACCTATAAGCTGGATGTCCTACTTGACCACAATGGTAACACTTCATATTAGCAAAGTATGAATTACCCCTGCCTGCTCCTCTTCCTTTGTTTGAACCTCCTTGAGAACCTCTACCTCTTCCATAACCTCCTCTAGAAGGTGCTTCACTTCCATTCTCTATGAGTTTAGACTCACCTTGGCTTCTTTGTTCATTTCCTCTACCTTGGTAGCCACCTCTATGTCCTCTTTGATCTCTTTGATCTCTTCCTTTGCCTCTGCTCGTAGAAGCCTGATCTTGTTTCCTCTTTCTTGTTTCCTTAATCTTAATAGCTAATTGGTAACATTGGTGTACTATCTTAGGACTTAAAAGAGCCATCTCCTCTTGGATGTTCCACTTCAAGCCATTAAGATACCTGGCCACCTTGAGACTTTCATCTTCTAAAACATTAGACCTCATACAAAGTTTTTGAAACTCCTCTATGTAAGTGTTCAAATCTTGGTCTCTTTGCCTCAATATTTGTCTTTTCTTATGTAACTGAATCTCATAATCATCTAGTATGTATGCTTCTCTCACTTTTGCAACCATACCCTTCCAAGTTGAAATAGGCTTCTTGCCTTCCTTTTCCCTCTCTGTTTGAATGAATTTCCACCATGTCAAGGAAAATCCTCTTAATCTAGACTTGGCCACCTTCACCTTCTGTGCTTCAGTGACTCCATCACATTCAAAATGGTTCTCCATGCCTTCTATCCAATCTATGACTAGATCAGCTTCTAATTTCCCACTAAATAGTGGTATGCCTTCAAATGCTTTCCCACTCAAAGCTTTCAATGCCTTCACGAAAGGCTCTTCTTGCAGAACAGGGTCAAGTTCAGGGGTCTTGTCTTCCTCTACAACTTCTTCACTCTTTGGTACCCTTCCCTCCAACCTATCATTGACCTCTTCGGTCTTGGTTTGCACATTACTCAATGCTTCCTCCAATTGTGCCAATCTTTCTCTTAGTATCCTATTATCTTCCTCTTGATCTTCGACCTTCTTTGCCAATTCAATGTTTGTTACCATGGTTGTGGAACCACTGGATTGAAGGTCAGACATACAAGATTCTATCCCAAATCTTTAACTTGCTCTGATACCAATCTGATAGGGTAGGGTTGGATGGAACAATCACTGTTCCATGCTCTGGATCTTTATTGGCAAGATCTTCTTGGTGTCTTACTTCTCCACCTTAACCTTTAGGACCTTCTCCATGCTTAGGTATCCCTGGTTCTTCGGGCCAACCCCTCTATCATCACAATTCAACTTACCAAGTCAATCTTGGTCAACTGTCTCTAACTCTTCCTTAGCCCTTCAATCAACCCTAAAGGCTAACCTAACCTCAAAAATCAATTTGATCTTTGTAGGGGTGTAGGGAGGTTTCTACTAGCTTCACACCATCCTCCTAGGGTTCTTGTAAGTTCACCAAACTCCATTCTTTCATTGCTTTCACCAAACCCTCATCTAGGGTTAAAAAGGCTACTAGCCTTTGAGCCCCAATTAGGTCTCCATCTCCGAGAAAACTGGTTGGCTCTCCAAACTTTCCCAAAGAACCCTGAATATTTTCTATGGATTCTTGGTCCTGATGCCCTTCCCTCAAATATTCTGGAGGCCTTAATCCTCACCTATTCGTACACAAGCCTAACCTTCAATTTGGCTAATTAGGTCTTTTAAGCCTTTTCCCTTACCACTTAGCAAACTATCAATTAGTTCTTCCTCCAAACGGACTGATGAAACCTCCTCCTTCATGCCAAGTCTTTACAAGGCCTCTATCTTTCTCTCCACACTGTGACTTGACAGGGAAAGGTCACCCCCTGCAAACCAAGTGCTTTGCACTTCCTGTCTTTCCTAGTCGGGCACTGTCAAGCTCGCCTAGGAGAAGACTTTCTCCATGATTCCTTTCCTCCTAACCACTCCTAACTCTAGTATATTTACAAACATGGAGTCTAGCCCCAATCTCCAAAATCCTGTACACCAGCTATAGTGGGAACGTGGACTAGTTCTCCATTCTTCGCAATCTGCCAGTCAGAACAACAGCTACAAGAAATGAACTAACTACCAAAAGAATGTTTGAACCAAAGAAATTAACTACCTACTAATCGACACAATGCTTGAAAGATAATTACACTACATCCTACACTACTCACAGTGCCTGATCAACTCATTAACACACAAATCTAAAACAAAAAACAGGAAATTCGCAATAACAATCTCTTTTTCCTTGATTTCAAAACTTCTACTCAAACTCGAATGTATCCAGCCTTTCTCTTAGGTCGAGGCACCCCCTTTATAGGTTAAAAAAGGTAGTTATGCCTCCCATTGGTAGGGCATTACAAGTATCTTGTGGAAAAGGTGCAAAATGTACCATTTTGCCACTTTTTCCAATTCTTAGAGAACTAGGAAAAGTGAGTTTCTAACCTCATGAAACCTTTTCACTCCTTAACCTACTGATCATTCCTGATCACTCCTGATCAAGACATTTTATTAAACCTCTAACTCTAACCCAATGGTCAACATGACCTTCATGGTAAAAACAACAATTTATCCTAGACTTCCTAATGCCTAGTGTTTCCTAGGTGCTCTTGCACCTTGCATGTTATTGGAAAAAAAAAGAGTTTTCTTGGATCCAAAATAGTGGAAAAAAAACATTCAACAAATCATCAAAATTTCAAACCCTTTGGAAGAAGAAATAACTTGGAGTTTTTCACATGTTACTGCTTGTCCCTAGGGGTTCTTATTTCTAGAAGGCTTCTAAACATTTAGATGTATCTCAATTTGTTTCTCCCAAAGTCAACACTAGGAAAATTTTGCCCTAATTTCCTTGATTTCCACATAACGAACCTTGTGGGATGAAAAGAAAGTAGGACATTAGACATTTAGTTTGAAATTTTAATCAAGAAAGTGTTTTTGGTAAAAAGAACCGAACCTAAGCAAGATAATAGACAAGTGAACCACACATAGGCCTGGTCCCTTTTGAGTCTTTTGGTTTGAACCACTCTTAGGGAAAAGTGTGTTCTCCAATATCTTGGTCTAGTAAACACGTCCTCTTAGGTTCATCAAGGATCGAGTCAAAAAAATTCACCCATCTCAATCATCAATCAAAAACCACTGAGCACTAACAAACTCTTGGAAACTTTGAAAACATCACTTATGCTAGACTTTTAGAAAAAAAACATCACCTAGTTTGACTTAACACACTTAGTCAAATTATCAATCCTCTTGAGCAAATTTTGCTCTAGGATAACACAACTTCCTAAGGTTTACAATTTCAAAATCATCTTGTTTGGCTTAACATGCCTAGAAAAATTATCCTTTCTTGTATGAGTTTACTCTAGGACAACACAAGTTACTAGGGTTTACAAGTTCATTATCATCTTGTTTGACTCAACACAATTAGTCAAATTATCCAGTCCATTATCACTTTTTTTGACTTAACACAATTAGTCAAATTATCTAGTCCATTATCACTTTGTTTGACTTAACACATTTAGTCAAACTATCCTTATTCAAAATCAAATCAAATCAAATCCTAAAGCCTAGCATTGATCCAAAGTTCCTAACAGTTTCAATACCCATATCATTCACCCCTTTCATCCTTCATCTCATCATTGCTCCTAAACCCCTTAGAGGTCAACAAGGTCAAAACACAAGAAAAACATGGAGTTTAAACTCGCTTCATAGATCATGAGTAATCGGAGTCAACCAAACTATCCAAGTTTCACAATTCCAATTGATTATCAAAACTCGCATTTAGGCATGGAATCATTATCTCCTCCAAACCTAAATAGTACAACGGATGTGAGTATGCCCAATCTAAAGTTTGGAACACATTTCCTGATGGTATATTTAAATCCAAGTCCAAACCTACAAATCTATCAACCAAACACTCAATGCATGAGTTTTCTAAACAACGTTATCCCACCAAATCCATACATGCCAAATACAATTTTTCCAAACATGAACATATCAAATCCGCACTTGGTAAACTTTGGGATAGATGTGATTGCAAATCAAACCAATGTTGTTCAAAATTCAAGTAGTATATTGGAAAATCCAGGTATTGATCCAAGTCAAGGTAACACCATGCAAAATCAAAGTTACCTAAATTAAGGTAGTATGACTACCAATCACAACAATGTTCAAGGTCAACCTATAATGCAAAATCTAAAAATCACACCAAATCAAAGCATTATCCAGAATCAATCTGCCCATGATTCCATGCAAACACCACAAGTATACAATCCAAATCTACTTGCTCTACAACCAAGTCAACCATATCAAAGGCATCAAGATCAAAATCAAGATCAAATTTTTCGAGATTAAATTGCTTCACTTGCCAAAGTAGTTGATCCATTGCACCAAGAGACATCTCCACCCAAAAATCAATGCACTCGTCCATTGGTTGAACCATGTCAACAAAACATTGAGTTGTCTCCCCAACCACATCAGGAACAATATCTCCAATGTCAAGAAATTGGATATCAAGACCAACGACATCAACAAACTCAATCACCACATTTCAAAGATCAATCACCACATCTCCAAAATTAATCTCCACAAGGTCAATTTAAAGTACAAATCTCACAAGGTAACAAAGGGAAATAATCACCACTTGGGGAACCAATCAAATCGATCTTGCAATGGCTAATCCAAGAATATCAAGAGCCCATGGTGAAACTACCAGGGTATAATGTGAAGCACTTTTATGATTTTCACAGAGTAAAGGGACACACAACATCATATTGTATTCGACTCAAAAATATCATCCAAGACCTAATTGATCAAAAACTAATAGCTATTGGGGACAAAAATCATAATTCAACCACTAGAAATAGCATTAACAATCTCTCCTCCATAATTGTTGAAAATAGTGATTGAGATTAATCCATCAATGATCACATTGAAGATGTTTCCAATTCAAACAAGGATCAAATCAATACACACCAAGAGCTACTTTTCAATCACAATCAAAATCCACCAACAATACCCAACAATGATCAAATTCAAGAAACGTTAACATCATTTGATCCTATGGTTGAAAACATTGACAATCTCTCCACCATAACTACTAAATACAATGATCAAAATCAATCTATCATTGAGCATTGTGAAGATATGTCTACCACATCTAGTGATCAAATCAACATTCATCAAGAGCCACTGTTTAGTGATCTATTTCAAGATGTGTTTAAATTATTTGATCCTATTGACATAATCCATGATCCATCGACCAATGATCATATTGAAAATGTCTCTATATCATCTTATTGGTTAGAGGACATATCTCAAGAATTTATTCCAAAGCATGATCAACATCTATCACCAAGGTCTGGCAATGGTATTTCTCGAAACATACTGACATCCCTCAACCTCATGATTATGGATAGTGAAGGAATCCTCAAAGATCAAGAGACTATTGAGCCACTTCCCATGCCTAATGATGATTTCCAAGAATCCCTCCTAGATAATCCGTCCTTTGAAATTAACGCATTTCAAGAACTTGGTCTAAAGCATGTCGAAAGCAACTCCTGAATTAGTCAAGATTAAGAATTTGTATCTCCAAGATACTACAATGATCTAATGGGCACTCTTCTATCTATACAAGATGTCGCAAATGATGATCATATCCATATAGAACATATTCCTCCATCTACCTGTGAGATGCTTTCTTTGGATGGGCACGTAGATGATCTTCTTTCAAAACAAGGGTCTCATACTCTTGATATCATTACCAAGAAATAAGAGTCTCCTACTCTTAACATTTGTACACAGGACCAAGATGTAGAAAAATCTGGAGACATAGCGAAAACAAATCATGAAGAAGGCTTCTAAAAAATTTGTGAATCAAAAACATCCTATGGACACCTAGCATAAATAGATCATGAAGGAGGCCTTTACACAAGTTGTCAATCAAAAGCATCATATGAAATCATATCAAGAATGAATCAGGAGGAATAATTTTACAGTGAATCTTTAACACCGCTTGAAGGAGCTTTACAATCTGATATCTCACAAGATCAAGGCAAAGATATCAATCAAGCATTCAAACCACATATGGAGGATCCTATCACTTATAAACTTGGATCACTCACCTTTCTTATAGAAAGCTATCTCATGAATCAATAAGTTGTCACTTTTGAAGATCCACCAGATAACAAAGAAGGATTAGCACCTTTTTTCCAAGGTAAATCATATCTTATTGTAGATAAATTTTTTGAGAAAATGAATTATCAAGGTAGAGGATTAGGTCTGCATGAACAAGGTATCCTAGAACCAGTGCATACTGTTGGCAATCCTAAGCATCAAAGCCTTGGTTATTCAAAAATCAAGGGATATAAACATATCAATGATCCTTCCACAAAATTGGGGGCAACTTTGTCTTAAGAAAATGTCAACATAGGGAGCACGAATAATCCTTAAGATGAAACCAATGGAAATACTATGACCTGCCACACCACGAATCTCCATCCACCCATCACCCCATCCACGAATTGGGACCAACATGAAAAGAAATATTTGAATCAAAGCATGAGATTTTTTATCAAAGCAAAAGAAGCTAAGAAGCATGAAAGACAAATCAAATACATATGGATACCAAAAAATACAAAGAAATATTATCCCTATCAAACTTCATCAGTCAAAGAAACTATGGGGAAAAATTAAAAAGGGAAAAGTATCCATCAAAGATGTCCACAAAGGAAAAATTAGGCTTCTCAAGCAATGTACAAAGTATATCTAGTAGTTGGTCATAATTCCATGCACACTTCTATATCCATCCATCATTGATCATCTTCCCAAGTTTGGAGAGTCAAAAATTCCAAATTTTCAGCCATCCATCTTTTACTCATAAACATACTCCATCCACGCCTCCATGCATGATATCAAATTCTCACATTGACCATGTATTGGTAGTCACCTTTCATCATAGGGATTCATAAGGAACTCTATTGCGATGTGCACACAAAGACAAATTTAACTTTGGTATCAGCAAAGCAGATCAGGAATCTCAAAATTTGCATTCAAGTGCACGTGTCTTGGCAAGGCAGCTTCTTCAAGTAGGATATCGATGGAACATTATGAAAGAAGCATCGATTTCAGCAATACCAAGTGATTCAACATCAGCTTAAAATCTTTCAGAAAATACCAAAAAATATAAAAATATAAAAATCCAAAAAAATCATAAAAAGGATTGAAAATAGTAAAGATAAAAATCATCCTGTAGCGAAAACTGCTTCTGTGGCACTTTGGACAGGTACCATGATGAAAACTTGGCAAATAGGCCCGTCATGTGTAGAATCGAGCATCTATGTGCACCGTCTCAGGAGAAAGTATCTTATCACATCCACAATAAAGCCATCATTCGAGCTAGATCATTCGTTCATCCACAAACCATTTAACCAACCCACTGCCATCTATCTACCTTATCTTGATCAAGACAAATTTTGGTGCACAATTTACACTTTCTTGTGGTAAACATCTTGACATGGGTCGCTTTCATTGGTCCCACCCTACCTAATATTATCTAAGACTTGAAGCATTATCTGAATGAGAATCCTCTATTTTTAACACCCTTATCTTATCGCAAGATAATTCATATCCATCCATCCACACACCTATCCAAGAATCCACCCATGGCATTCCATAACTTGCTAGACACTGGGGGCAGATATTTACATCTTGGTTTGGGAATAAATCTTGATCTATATCCTCTAACTTATGTGGTGATCTAAACATTGGAAAACAAGAAACCAAATTGGTCAAGCATTTGTGAGCACCAAGTCAAATCACTAGCCCATGGCATATTTTGGAAAAATGATGTTCCTTATCAAGCATTATCTTTCATCCAACATCAATCCAAACAATCAACATCAGTTGCATCTAATTTGTACTTCAAAGTCACATCAAATCATCAAAACAATTTTGGTCCAAATCAAGCTTCATCAAGCTTCATCAATATTGATCAATCAAAATCAGTCAATCCCTCATCATCTCGAGATATCTTTCCCAATTCTTGTGTTGCTTAACACTATCCTTGCATTGTTCTGTATCCTCAACAATGTTATCATCATCAATCCATCAATTGGTTCAATCAATCCTAGCTTTGTTTTCAACAAAATCCCAAAATAAAGCACCGATATCATCACATATCCATATCCAAATCATCAAAAACATGTCAAAATCCAAAAAAATCAAAAATAGAGTCATCCTCTTGAACTACATCATCTCTAAGCTTAAACGTAGGCAAGGTTGATCTTTGATCATCCCCCGAGATAGTTTAGGTCAGTCCTTTAGGTTTTCATCGCAATGGCAATCTATTTTCCCATATATTTCACATTTTAGGTTAGTCCTTAGGCATCTATCGCAATGGCAATCCGTTTTTCCATCTATTTAGATGTGTGTCGTAATGGAATTCTATTTGCCCATCTATTTAGGTGTTCATCGCAATGGAAATCTGTTTTCCCATCTATCTCATTAGTAGTCAAGTCAATTTTCGTTTGAACTACGTCATCTCTGAGCTTAAACATAGGCAAGGCCATCCTTGATTGGCCCCCAAGACACAAAATCCAAAAACATTCATAAAATCTCGAAAACCCAAAAACATTGGAAAATCCGAAAATCAAAACAACCTCGAAACATTTTCAAAAGATCAAAAATATCCAAATATTTGAAAAAACCAAAATGGTGCACCTGTATCATCTCGCTTTCACTTGCAATAAACATCTCTCATAATAAATCAATCGTCATCTATATCCTTTGGTAAGTCAGTCAAAAGCAAGCCTAGTAGATTCCAAAGTGAACGCTCAATCGTCAAAGTCTCAAGTCTAGATTAGTGAGCAAGCAAGTTGATCAACATGGAGCATCAATAGCTTATCATCCAATCACTCTCATCAAAACCCTGATCACAACATGTCCTACGAATGCGACCTTCCTGCGATGGACATAAACATTATGTATCACTGTAGTTTAGTCTTTGGCTAGCAGTACGAAGAACATTAGCTTGTTTGTTTACTTTATCTTGGTCTTTTGGACTTATCTTATTTTGCACTAAATCCAAGGACTTCTCGATGATTCCTAAACAAAATAGGTTTAGAGAGAAAGGAATGGGGCAATGATCATTATCTTTTTGTCTGTTGTGCTTGTTGTACATTCTTGTAATATAACTTGTCGAATACTTGCTTTGTTGGGTCTATCCTAACAAGGTTTTTGTATGTCAACTATGAACAAGAGCACTCCTATCTGATTGTCAAGTCAAAGTCCATCATACTAGGTGCAACGCCATCCTAGTTTTTTATACCTTGATACATCACACCTATGTGTGTTATCAAACATAAGAAAATTTATTCCCTTTATCTCTTTCATCCCTGGATAAGCAACACATCATCATCATCATAAAGTCTCGATGACTAAGGGGCTTGTTGAAATTTTGCATTCTCTTGGATTCAAGGGTTGATCCCTCTCGTTCTTCTATCCTCTTTCACGCTAAAATTGTATCATTTCATCAATGCATCCATCCTCCATCCGCAGTCTCATTCTGCATAATCACATCATATCATCATGAACAACATCATGCACCTCATCCATCTCATTGGCATAATCATTTAAGATGTTTAAAATAATATAGATTTGTTATTCTAAGCATCTTCCAAACATAATATTTACATCATCATTATCATATCTAGATCAGTTAGTCATAGCCATCCATACATCCATTTTGAACCTCTTTGTCATGAGATCAACCTCAAATTGAATCTTTTCACTCGATCTCTCAAGGGGGCAATCTACTAACGTACTTATTTCCGCTCGAGCATCCAAAACAATCAAAAAAAATTTAATTTTGATGTCAACCACATCATTCTTTGAACCAGTGCAACAAGTACATTGCTTGAAAGAGGGGCAAAATGTAGACATGCAAAACTAACATCATGCATTCCTTGTATTATCATATTCACCCATCAATTAAATAAACCAGGTTTATTTAATTAATCTCCTTAAATCATCCATTCAAATTAACATCATCATCTTTGATTAGATAAAACAAATCTTTATTTAATTAAATCTAAAATCATTTTCTTCTCATTTTGATCCTAAAATATAAGTCAAAAGTCAAAATAACCTAATCTGCTATTAAATTAATCAAATCCTGATTAACTTAATCCTAATCACCTGAATCCTCTAGATTCTTCCACTTACACCAACAAGTCATTTAATTGATTTATTATTTCATCTAAGTTCTTTCAAAAGGGCATCAAGATGGAATATTCTTCAAATTTGAATCTTCCCTCCAAAGGACTTGTCCCTTCCAACAAAGCATTAAATTCTCTTACATGTCTCTTGCACAAGTCAAACTTGGAATTTAATTCACCTTTCATCCCCTAAACATGTCATTTCATCTAAATTCAAACTTCAAATTGGCACATTGGCCAAAACTTGCACAACCCTCAACCTCTCACATCTTGACAAGTGGCATATTTGCATTGGCCCATGAATGATCCCACATTCATCCAAATCAATCGATCTTTCAACCTTGAATATATAAATTCAAAGCATTTTCACAATTTGGCTACAACTTACAACAACACAATCTCATGCAAAGTTACTCTCTTCATTTGGAAGCTAATTTTGTCCATCATCACAACATTTTACTTTCATCATTTAGCCTCGCAAGGATTGGGAAAGGGTTGCTTCCTACACACCAAAGTGGCACCAATCCACTATGAGATAAGTTTGATTCATGTTATTGTGTATCTTATTTAGTTTTCTTGTTTTCTTACTTAACATGACTCTATATTTCATAGGGATGCTTAGTTTGTTGTAGATTTAGCTTGACCATGTTTGTCAAAGTCTAATCTATTGCAGATTCAACATCTACATATGCATATAGAGGCATTTTTAGGTCAATTCAGGATGAATTTTGTTTCAAAGAAAAAAAAATTAGCCAAGCCCACATGGGGACTCGACATGCACTTCACATAGTTATGGAGTTATAAGTGTATAGATATTATAGTTTCTGAAAATCTCAAAATATTATTGAAAGTCTATTCAATACTAGTAGAGTATTCACAAACTGTGAGGGAGTCTTGAAGATTTATCAAGATATATATCCTATGTAGTTACGTGAGAACCTATTAAATCCTTAAACATTCTTATTATACAAAAAGAGGAATAGGGATAGTAAGGAAGGAATGCCAAGTTTTGTAAGGGAAAATGAGGAATCTAATATGATTTTTACCATCTTTTTTATTTCTATTGAGATCAGCTGGGATCTTTGAAACAAAGATTAACAAATCCATTGATGCATGGTATTGTAAAAATCTTTGTAGTTGTTAATGCTCTGCCTATAGACCTAGAGTAGACAAAAGAATGGTGAATGAATTATTTGGTAAAATTCTTGTTGAGTGTCTTCTTGTAGCAAAGGCATCATATGCAGTTGATATGGGGAGGTTGGCCTGAAGGGGTAGAAGAGATGGTGTTGGTTTGAGTAACCATGGCATAAAGTCACAACACTATTTAATCTTGCTTGGTTGTTTGAAGAGCTATATGATATTGAAAAGAAAACTCTTTTAAAAGGCTAATGTTGTTCAAATTTTCTTGTTTGAATGGATGCATATTTATTTGCAGCCATGGCTCAAATTTGGAAATATATCCAACTAATCCTATATTTGATTGGAATGCACTTAGAGTGGATACAAATTCATTAATTAGTGGTGATGATAAAGGGGCTGCAACATGTTTTATGGAGGATTGATATTCACACAAAGTGGGGGTTCACCAATTTAGAACTGTGAGTTCAAAATCAATTGGAACTGATTATAATGCTAGTTTATTGAGCCAACAACACAAAAGGAAATCAAGCATGACTGCAAGCGTGGAGGAGATTCTTTACAAAATTGTAGCATCAAATAAGAGCATAGGAGGGAAATTCAATGAACGGTTAATCAGTATTTTAAGTAGAGTTCAAGGATCCATGGGGAATGAAGTCAAACCATAATTGGTGGTTGCATTTTGTCAATCAAATTGTGGTGATGTGAGCCCAAATTTTTTAGGCACCTTTTACATAAATATGAGCTTACCAACACTCACTCTTAGTGTATAACCACATTTGAGGAGTATCAAATAAAATGATATGAGGGAACTTCAACTTTATATGGGTCACATACATTAAATGCATATATGGAGGGATCTAAAGATCACGGTTGGGCTGCACATATTGAGGAGGCTCAAGCACTATAGTGTGAAGTGGTGGCTCCAAGAACATAATATGTTTTATAATTTAAGGTTGGGCATCCACTGCGCTAGATGAAAGAGGATGGTTTGACATTATAGAGGAAATTTCTACATAGATACAAGAAGCTACTACCGGAAATATCTTTGTTGAAGTGGGTGATGCATGGGAAAACCTAGCACATGTCTACTTTGCACAAGGGTAGTTTGTGCCTATAGTGAAAATTCATCACAATTGTTTGAGGATTCTTTTGTATTACCACCTGAGTTTGTTTTATTTTTCTCAAACTCATTATGAGCAGGATAGTGGCATCGGTTGTAGAAAATAGTATTAACAGAATTACAATGGAACCCTCACATTACATGCTATGCTTTATATGGTACTACAATGTAGAGGCTTTCCAATTTGATATTTCAAAGGAAAAAATGTATTGTTGATAAGGTTCGCCAAGAATTGATCGAATCATTGAATGCATTGTTTGTGTGTTCAAATTTCTCTCAGCTAGGGCATGTGCTTATTTGCAAGGTGATGATGAGAGGAGAAGATATAGTTGCATGTTGACTACTATAAAAAATTGTTTTATGCCCCCAGGGTTCATTGAGAAGATGAAAAACATGATATCGTACAATGTTGTTTGGTGTCACTATTTCCATATTGTATCAGTGATGGAGTGATATTTCATCACCCATCACTAAATTCATTTTCTTTTCTCTCCTCATATCAGATATGTGTGATGATATCACAGGGTGATCCCACAATGTTGGTTTACAATTTTTGGGAGATTCTGATTTTTATTGAAATCACATATTTTTAGAAAATATAATGATTTAAGCTTTTAAAATTTCCATTTTAATAATTTTAATTGAAGAGGGTTTGATCAAACCACCTTAGATCAAAGCCCCTTGGATATAGACCCGCTAGTTTTAAACACTAACTATAATAGAGTCTCCTTTACACCTATCAAAATGATAATAAAAAATCACTTTTGGTTTATCTTTTGGGGGATCAAATGAATTCATTTAAAATTTATTTTTTGTAAGTATGTAGTCCTTATTATAAGCTTCCCAAAAAGTATAATTTTAAATAAATTTAAGTTTATTATTATATTTATTTTTTGTTTCTTGTGAATATAGGTTTTTCACCGAAAATCAAGCTCTCTATTCTGCACATGTGGAAAAATAGCAGATTATCAAAAAAAAAATTGAAAAATATTAGTGCACTACATATTGAAATCTTTGATCTAACAAAAAAGATTATGTTGTATGGAGTCTACCTATGTCGGAATTGTAATTGGTTTGACTTAGAAACTTGATTAAGGACAAAATATTCAATAAAATATTATGAAACCAAATGAAATTCCTAGATATCATAGTTACAAATCTAAATTTGAAACAAATAGAATTTTATCCCTCATGGAAAAAAAATTATGTTGTATATGGTGAGCATCATTGGACTTAAAAATGGTGTTTACTGAAAAAAAACTAGTTTTTGAAGGAGATGGAAAAGTAAGTGCAATTTGATTCCAAAATTTTTGAAGAAAATATATATTTAGAATCTACAAATAAAATGTCACAAATCACCAGTTTGCATCATTTGAAAATTTCTCATGGTTTAACCACTATAGGTGCCCAAAATTGAAGATTTAGTTAGAAAAAATCAGTTCAGTGTCCAGTTTGGCCCAAAATTGTGAACCAGTATTATTGGGATCACCCCACGACAAGGCTTAGATTAATGAAGGAATGGTCAACGCATGTAAATTTTCAAATATTATCATTTGAGGGATATTTTAATGGTGAAAATGTATGTGAAATAAAATTAAAGAAAAAAGTGCTCAACTAAATGGTTTTTGTAGCTTGTTTTAAATAAAGTATAAATTAAAATGAAGATGCATGGGTAAGTAGTTTTAAAGCCTAGATGAAATAATATTTAAAGCATTCACTAGTTTAAATAAAAAATTATTTGCTGAGGGGTAATCAAAATCTCGATAAGTGTGAAGGTTTTTTACCGTGAAAACATAGGTTTGGAGTTGTAGATAAAATAACATGCTAAATGCATAGCTAGGATATTTTTTCAGCTAAGAATGAAGAATGAAGGCATTCATTTAAGACTTTTTTTAGCTGCAGGTAAAATGAAGGGGGAAAGAAAGTCTTCCCAAGAAGTAGGTGTCTGTCTGACCACACTAACCACCATAAAATGATAAAAAAAAATTATAAGATTTTAGATATAAGTATAGGACTCATGTCCCGATGTGATGCATATTTTTTTGTAATTTTTTTCCAAGTAAATAATTAATTTGAATTTTTTATTACGAATTTTAAAAAATATAAAAACTCATATGTCTAACCACCTTAACTTGGTCAAAACTTCATGAAATTAAATTATCTTTTTTTCAATCCTATAGTATGTAAAGCATATAATGTGACACATGTTTTGGAATCAATAAATGTGATATTGTTTGAAACCTATAGATGTTTTTCAATCAGCTTATCAATCAGGACTTTAGTTGTAATTCAAATAGAAAATGAATAATAATCATTTATTAAATTAAAGTTAATACATAATTTATATTGGTGGAAAGCTGAGAATCTCCAAGAAAAACCCTTTTTGTTTCATCAATTTTGGGTAAAAGAAAAGTCGTCAGCCACATACCCATCATATTGTCACTTTTTGGCCCATCATGATCTTGCACATACCCATTTATAAGGGTTCAATTTTTTTAAATTAGGCAAGTAATGTAGAATAGTGTTGAATCTGAGTTATAAATAGAGTATGTAGACTTTAATAGCTTGATTCTTTGAGAAAGTATTAGCCAATTTGCGCAACAACAAATTATTGTTCATGAAGTTGTCTCTAGATTTGTAATCTTTTTATTATATGAATTCAATATATCAATGATGTTTGAATTTGTCATCACAAATTTCCTATGATTGTGTTGATTGGTCATGGTTCTCTTTCAACTAAAGAGTTAAACTACTTTGATCAAATAACTATAATTTAGAGTGCACAAGTGCAATTTGTAAGTAGAACTTTATGATAACATGAGTGGATTTGTTAATGTAACGCATTAACAAATTTTAAATCCATTGGTTTAACCTAGTTTCTAGATATTATCTATGTTGCAGTTTTATATTTGAATTGGTGGCCCATGATTAGGAACTGATCTATTGCAAAGCCTATGACATTTTTAGAAAAAATTCAATTCATATCAAATCTCTGTTGCTTTTTTCCTTCTCTTTTCCTTTCATGTTTAAGTTATCTCAATTCCCTGTATCTCTATGGTATTTGAAATAGTATAGAGGATAAATTTTAGATAATTTCATCTATTAACCATCTATGTGTTTGATATGAATATATCTAAGTTATTTGTTCTCAACAATGTTTAATGCAGATGGGATTATGCTTGAATCTGGTGAAATATAAAAAACCCATTACTCATATATCTGAGAACTATCCACTTAAATAGGTCCATAGTTTGTTGCTTGGCATAAGTTTATTATACAATTGACCTATAATTAGGAAAAACCTCTTGAGTCATGTGGAGCTCAAAGTGTAGAAGGCTTTCATATCCTTGTTCGTTGGCTTTTCTTATCTTCAATCCATTGATAGTGCAGATTCCTTGTCCTAAATATTTAATCCCTTGGTTTAGGTATTATGTTTCCCCTTGGGGTTGAAGGTTGCAAGAAAAATAACCAGCATATACATTTCATAGCCTTCTAATCCAACTTTTCATGCTTAATCTTAAACACATAACCATATTCCTTACAACCAAAAACTCAAAGATAGATTTGAGTGAAGGATTTTTACTCATCAAAATCTGGATAATGATTTTCTGATCAAGAATTAGTGTTGGAGATCTACTAATTAGGTTACATTTATTATTAATTGTAACAAGAGTTCAAGGCCTAATGTAAGTGTGTTGGCCAAGTTCTCCAAAATTTAACAAATATTTTGGTACCACCTTAGGGTTCTCTAACACTTCTAGGGCTTTTCACCTAAAAGGAGAGAGGGATACAAAAATGGAAATGTTCACATTCAATACTAATGCAAGTATGATGTAAATATGTCTAAATTAAATGATCTAAATGTTGGAATTTTATAAAAGAGATTAAATACTAATGCAAAACCTAGAAAATGAACTATCTTTGAAAACACAATGATGTATGCAAATACAGCTAGAAATATGAATAGGAATGTAAACAAAAAAGAACAGGGAAGTAAAACATAAAGAATGAACCTAGAAATGTGTTGAGGACTGAGATGGAAGCTAGAAATGCTACTGATTCTAAAAAAATTTCCTAGTGGGACACTTCCACCAAGTTGGGCGACTTAGTCCCAAATCTGGAAAACTACACTAGAGCACGTTTCAGCCAAATGGGTATCCAAATCTAAAAAAAACTTTGAAAAACATGTGAAATTGGAGTAAGTCATAACTAATGGTGACTTAGTCTAGTTTGGATTTTCTATAAGACTGAAAGTGAAAACATAAGCCCTTGGTTTGCACTTTCTACTCCTCCATGTATCCGGTTCTGAAACTTCTATTTTCAACACTATAAGGGACTTTTAGTAGATATTTTTCCCTAGCCAACAAGGAGATGTCTTCAAAAACTTTCCAACCTTCTCTTAAATTATTTCCAAGCTTGCAAGGTACCTAAATCTACAAACACACAAAAAAAGAAAGAGAAAATGTTGGTTGTTAGGGCATGTGGTTTGCCTTGTTCAAAACCCTTTTAGATAATTAAATAAAGTGATGAAACAAGATAATGAAGCTTGAAAATAAAATAATGGAGTTAGTACCTTTCCATGATGGTTGATCTTGAATTTCTGTAGTAATGGATGAATAATCTTATCTTGAATGCTAACTTGATGACTCGGAATGCTCAAACCCTAGCTTGCTTGAGAAGAATGGTGGATACAGAGTGAAGAATGAATTCATGAGTTAGGAGGTGAAAAATAAGGGGAGGACGCTTTATTTATACATGTTGTGCCCTAATTTGCCAAAAATAATACCTCACAGGCTGACCTTAGGGTTTAGGAGATAATATCCTACTAGATATTTGGATTAAATTTGATTTTTATGCCACATGGGACTAAGTCGCCCAAGGTGGCAACTTAGTCCACTTGGGAAATTTTAAGTGGATGTCGAGAATTAAAGTGTGATTAATTTTTTTTAACGAGATTGTCTTCTAAAACACACTTAATTAGGACCTATAAGTGCATTAAGGGGTCATTTTATCATAGGAAAGGGTTAATTTATTGTTGACAAGCCTATTAAAGCATGAGAGTTTGTTAAAACTCTTTACAACACTTTGAAATAGGTCTTGGTAAAGGGTAAAAAGAGGTTGTTTAGATGAATTATGATAGACAGGTCTTAGAAAAGTGGGAAAATGTATTACAACACTTCATAAAACCTTTTTAAGACATCATTAGATTTTTATTGATTTACAATCATTCAAGGCCTAATGTGAATGTGTTGGCCACATTACAACATTAAATCTGGTAAAAACTAGGCCAAAAACCACAAGAAAGACCCAAATGAGCATGAAAAATGTCCAAAGGGATGCTTTTTTTACGTTACATTTAGCCCCCACTTTAGTGAGAGGATGAGCTTGCTTCAAAATCACACTCAAGTAGCCATTCAAGAGAGGGGTCCCATTTTACCAATGTGGATGGAAAAGGATGAAAAAGATCAAAGGAGGTAGCGCAAGCCCCCAGGATCTAAGATCCTAAGTCAAACCAAAAAAAGCACAAAAGGACACACTCAAGGTGAATGATTTGCAGAAAAGTAAGATACACGATCATGAAATGGAAAGAACTAGGAGAAGAAGAATGAAAGTAAAAATGTGGATCAAGCTTTGACCATTTATCCAACTAGTTGTGGATCAGATCTAGCTTGTTTGTCAAAAAATGCATACTCACTCTGAGGCGACATGACTCTTGGTTGTTCGTCGGGTGAGAAGTCCAAAGAAGTGGTTTAGTGAGAAATTCATGCTAGTGTGTATGTTTCCCATTATACTAACCATATCAAATTTATCCTCCTGATAACTTTGATAGGGCACCACACTAAAAGTGCTTTTTGTAAATGATTTTAAATGTCATGTAAATATTTTGTTGAAGGGGATTTTTCTTTGTTCATGCAAGGTCTTCTTCTTAGGGAGAATTGTGCCTAATGTCTCCAAGAGAGGACAAGTCATAGTGTCAAATCATTGCCCATGGGATGCCTTGTTTGCATCATGCTATTTCAGTAGATCCTACACTCTTGGATGACACCAAACCTAATGAAACCACCAAGAAGAGGACACATTACAAGAAAAAGAGAAACCACTCCATGAAAATTTGTAAAAATATGTCATGTATGTATGCCCCCACTTTAAAGTGTTTTCTATACTATCACTATGAGAAATTTCCTTAAAGTAGCCAAGGATAAATTCTAAGAAGACATGAGATCCAACTTGGAAATCCCTATGCCAAGTCATATATTTCCGAATTAAGCTACATCATGAAAAGGTAGTATGTCACATGCGAGTCAACTTAAGATATTTTGTCCACATCCCAAGCTTGCTCTTATATGTTCATGAAAGGTTAATGACTAGTTAAAAGAGGAAACGACAAGTAACATATGAGGAAATGACTTCTTAACCCCTTGCCCCCAGTTAGTGCAAGACAAAAGTGAGCCTACAATGGATGATGATATGCTACTCCTTGTGATGAATGAAAAACATACAATTATGGAAAGGAGGAACAACTAATGTTATTTATAATGAGTAAACAAAGTTTTTGCTTGATACATATTTAAGGAGATATCGATCAGATTAGGATGTACCAATGGTAAAGTTGTCTTAGAAGAATTGTGTGTGAGGGTGTTGACATTGGAGGAAGGTTTTGGTTTTGAAGGAAAATAACTAGGATCATTAGGTTTCTTGCGTTTTGTCACTAGTTTTGGATTTGGTGGTTGATCAATTTCCTCAAATTTTGGCTTGGTTGTTGTCTTTAATAATTGTAAGGTGGTTGAAGTGGGTTTTTGTGACATGGCCTCTTTTTCTCTTCCCTTGTCAGACTCTTTTTTTATGATCATCTATTCCCCCAGGGGAGATAGGTATGAAATCAAAGGTTTTCGAAGCCTCTTCCAATAACTTTGTGGCTACGTTAAATTGATTTGGTTTTTCAATATCATTTTGCTTGGCACTGATCATAGCACATGTAACCTTTTTTGTTTGAGGAGTAGAACGTGGCTTGTCATAAACTCCTAGCATTTGTGTCAAATCCTGATCTATATGAATCAATTCAGGATGCTTTAAAGTGAGGTTGATTTTTGGTTTTCACATGATAGTGTTGATGTTTTCTTGCACCATGATACCTCCCTTATTAGGAGAGTGTTTAGGATAACTACAAATGAGATGTTTAGGACATTCATTGTTTGGTTCTTCATGATTGACTCCATCGCAAGTAAGGGAATGATCAATGGTCCAAGTGTCTTGTTCCATAAGATTCTCATGATTCTCATCAGTTGGATCTTGTAACACCATAATATCATCTTCACTAATATGATAGATATTAGGAGAGGGGGAAATTTGAGTGTTGTGATTTTTGATGATTTCATTCTTTTCCTCTAAGGTGTCATTCTCTTGTGTCATAGTATCTATCCTAGGAGGAGAGCTTTTTGGAAAGTGACAAACAATAGGTTCATCACATTTCATGGTTGGATTTGGTAAAGTAGATTCATCACTCATAGGAGAGACATTAAGAGAAGGATAACTATGAATTTTATGGTTACCAATGATTGGATTTTTTTGTTCAAATAGAGCCTTCCAAATGTGAGGAATATTAGGAAGGAGATAAATAATGATATAACTCTCAATCATTAGATTGCTTGATACCAACATATCCTCTTCACAAACATGTTTTTCACGAGTGTTCACGATTATATCCTTATTTATTAAATAATTATCACAAATAGGGGAGGTGTTGGGAGATGAATGAAGAATAGGGTAGTAACCATGATTTTAGCTTCATGTGTCATA
This sequence comes from Sequoiadendron giganteum, assembly GCA_007115665.2. NCBI lineage: Eukaryota > Viridiplantae > Streptophyta > Pinopsida > Cupressales > Cupressaceae > Sequoiadendron > Sequoiadendron giganteum. The sequence goes on along the minus strand of CM021104.1, from coordinate 122,914,347 downwards.
ATGTCTTTGTAAGTCAGAGGAGGAGAAAGACAAGCAAGAATTTTATGATCTTCAACGATTGTGTCTCCTTGCTACAAGATACCTTTGTCACCAATGGGAGATATATGAGGAGTACAACAATTATGATTATCATGATTATTGATGCTTGCATCTTGTTGTGTCAAATATTTAGTGGATCATCTAAGTTAGATGAAGTCATCAAGGGCTTCATCTAACATGTCAAATTCATATCTACTAAAGGGTTGGCATGATGTGCTAAGGTTAACCATTTATTTGCTTCTTCTTCTTTTTTGATTGCTAAAGAATTGCAAATGTAATTTGGTCTAATTGAACTATGAAGTAATTTTGAAAAGGAAAAGTGCAAGAATCTAATTCTATCCACAATTGCAATGAATGTAAATTATGCTAATCATAATTATTTAAATGTAATAAAAGCTATACAAACTTAAAATACAATGAGAATTTTCAGATTTCACTTAAGGTAATGTATTGATTATATTATGCAATGATTTGAAGATGAAATATTCTGAATGCAAAATTGAGATGAAGCAATGCATGAAATGAGCTAATTTAAGCTAAATGTAATGAAATGCATGTTATAGAAACTCAGCCAACTTATACAAATAGGTAATGGCAGAAAACAAAAGGCTGAAAACAAGATTTTCAGCTCTATAAAAGGTTGTTTCAGGGGTGGAAAGGGACTAAGTCACCCAACATGGTAAATTACTCCCAATAGGGATTTTTAATAAATTTTTTAGATTTTTTGGATTGATTTGGGTGGGTTTTGTGTTGTATTAGGTAGATCTAAGATGAAAATGCAAAATTTCAGAAATTTTTGATGATTTGAGAGGCAAAAATGCAACCTATATGCACTTTCACTAATGCAGAAATTTGAAACCCTAGAATGCAACTTAACTATTGAAAAAATGCAATAAAAGCTAATTCTAGGACAATGATGGATTCCAAATTAGAAAAGAAAGTGTTTGAAAACTAGGTTCACCAAAATTTAACAAGCGTTCAAGGCCTAATGTGAATGTGTTGGCTAGGTTCTCCAAAATGTAACAAATATGTTGGTACCTCCTTAGGGTTCTCTAACAGTTCTAAGTTTTTCACCTAAAAGGAGAGAGGGATACCAAAATGGAAATGTTCATATTCAAGACTAATGCAAGTATGATTTAAATATGTCTAAATAAAATGATCTAAATGTTGGAAATTGATAAAAGGAGATTGAATACTAATGCAAAACCTAGAAAATGAACTATGTTTGAAAACACAATATTGTATGCAAAATCACCTAGAAATATGAATAGGAATGTAAAAAAAATAGAACAGGGAAGTAAAATAGAAAGCATGCACCTAGAAATGTGTTGACGACTAGGATGGAAGCTGGAAATGATGTTGATTCTAAAAATTTGGCCTAGTGGGACACTTTCGCCATCTGGGCAACTTAGTCCCAAATTTGGAAAATTGCATTGAAGCCCATTTCAGCCAAATGGGTATCCAAATCTATAGAAATATTTGAGAAACATGTGCAGTGTGAGTAAGTCACCACTAATGATGACTTAGTCAACTTTGGCTTTTCTAAAAGTCTGAAAGTGGAAATGGAAGCCCTCATTTTGCACTTTATGCTCCTCTAGGTATTCAGTTTTGAAATTTTGATTTTCAACATTATAAGGGAATTTTAGTGGATTTTTTTCCCTAACCAGCAAGGAGACTTCTTCAAAAACTTGGCAACCTTGTTTTCAATGATTTCCAAGCTTGCAAGGTACATAAATCTACAAACACACAAAGAAAGAAAGAGAAAATGTTGATTGTTAGGGCATGGGGGTTTGCCTTGGTCAGACGCATTTTAGATAATTAAATCAAGTGATGAAACATGATAATGAAGTATGAACATGATATAATGGTGTTAGTACCTTGTCGTGATGGTTGATCTTGAATTTTTGTATTAATGGATGAAGAATCTGATCTTGAATGCTTGCTTGACGACTTAGAATGCTCAAACCCTAGCTTGCTTGAGAAGAGTGGTGGATGAAGAGTGAAGAACAAATGCATGAGTTAGGAGGTGAAAATTTGGGGTAAAACCTTTATTTATACATGTTGTGCCCTAATTTCCTAAAACTAACACCTCATAGACCGACCTTAGGATTTAGGAGACAATGTCTTGCCAGAAATTTGGATTAAATTTGATTTTTATGCCATATATGACTAAGTCGCCCAAGGTGGTGACTTAGTCCACTTGGAAAATTTTAAGTGGATGTTAGGAATTAAAGTGTGATCAATGTGGTTAACGGGATTCTATTCTAAAACACACTTAAGTAGGACCTATAAGTGCATTAAGGGGTCATTTGATCATAAGAAAGGGTTAATTTATTGATGACAAGCCTAGGAAAATGTGAGTGCTTGTTACAACACTTTGAAATAGGTCTTGGTAAAGGGTAAAAATAAGTTTTTTAGATGAATTATGATGGAAAGGTCTTAGAAAAGTGGGGAAATGTATTACAACACTTCACCACAGCTTTCTATGACATCATTAGGTTTTTATTGATTTACAAGCATTCAAGACCTAAAGTGAATGTGGTGGCCACATTACAAAATTAAATCTAGGCAAAACTAGAGAAAAAACCACAAGAAAGACCCAAATGAGTGCATGAAAAATGTCCAAAGGGATAATTTTTCTACATTACATTAATCACTTCTAGAAAAAATAATTTCTCTAGTCTAGCCCTGTGACACCCCTCTATTTTGCTTTCTGGATTGGACAGTGTGTCCTTGTTTTGTGTTGATTTATGTTTCTAGATATTCAGATATTTTATCTTGTGTGTCTATTTGGTTACTATTCATTGAGCGATAGACTATATTAAGTGATGTGATTTGATTTATCTGATGCTCTAGTTTACATGCTTTAATTGGTGTAAAGATGTTAGTTGATATAACATGTAATTGCTTATGAGATTATTGGAATTATGATGGAAGTGTCAGTTTTGATGAGTGTATTAGTGAAGAGGATGGTTTCACATCACTCGCTTGTGAGTGCCCTACGAATCCAGGATTTCTTCTTCACAGTGTGTACTATATGTTGTTATATCATATGATGTGTTTACTTAGTTCTCAGGTTTGTAGGTACATGGCATCGACTCCACCTGATTTCACAGGTTTGAGCGTGTCGATCCAAAGGTTAAGTTGAACACGAGATAGTAGCTAGGTAACATGTGTCAAGTCAATGCCCTAACCTTAATTTGTCGTCAATCTTGTTTGTTGAGTCATGGTGTACCTTATTTTAATGTTATTTGATTTTGAAAGGTACTTGTTTATTAAATGAATTTTTAGAATAATTGCATTGGTTGAAAGTGATGATTATTTTATATTAAATTAAAGTTATGCTTAGATGCTATATTTAAAGTTATTAATAGAATTTAATTTAATTAAATTTAAATTATTTAATTAATTAAATTTAATCTCAAAAGGGTTGAATTTAGTTATTTAATAATTTAATTAATTAATTAAGTTCAATCTTGGATTAAATTAAATAAAAGCTAAAATTGAAACATATTTGAAATTGCATTTTAAATTCAAAGTGTGTTTTCGAAAAGGGAATTAGGTTAATATTGTAATTGTCAATATTGGATGCAAAGGATTAGATTTGGTTGTCTAAGATATTTTGATTAAAGGGGATTGCATGTGTGGAATTAAGAGAAGAGTTTTTGCTTGAAAATTCATTCTGGGAGAAGATCTTGGAAAGGAAAAACTTCTTAAAGGCAGTGAAGAAGTTTTGGGAAAATAAATTGCACAAGAATTGATTTGAGGAAAATCTATTACATGGTTTGAGTTTTTGGATTGGTTGATTGCTTGGGTTTATTGCATGATTGAAGAAAATTCAGGAGATCTTTGGAGGAGGCTTGCATCAGATATTCATCTTTTACTGTAGCTTCAAAAATCTAGATTTTGTTCTGTGTTTTTCTTATTCTTGTATGTTCAAAACAAATAAATATTGTTTGAGAATTTTTTTTGTTGAATTCATTGAGAATTAGGATTTGTTAATGGAAACTAGATTTAAATTATTCTAAAATTTGGGGGAGATTGTATAAATTTACTATAGGATTTAATTCAGTAAATGGGGAAATTGTAGAATCATTGTTAAATTTAAACCTTAGTTCGTGCATCAAACTTAGATTGTTGTAAGAGATTTTACCCTTTTAGAAAATAGTCAGATCGGTTTTTGAAAACAAACCCTCTGTAGAAAATTTGTTATGGAGAAATTTAGATCCCCATTAGTATTTCTATTTTGTATTGTTTATAATTTTAAAGGAATGATTTTAAAAAAATCAATTTTTAAACATATGTGAAATTTAGAAAATCATTCTGGAAAATTTTATTAATTTTCTGTATCTGGTTATTTTTATTTAGTTTTCTCAATTTTACTTGTATATTATTCTATGGGTAAACATATATATTTATATTCATTATATGTATTTATTCACAGTTTAAATATATGTATAATGAATATATAAATATATTCCTTTTGAATATTATTTATTTAAAATTATTTCTTTTTAAACTGTCGTCCGTACAGTGTTCTTGGGAAATGAATTCTGGGAAAATTTGTTGAATTCATAAAATAGTAGGTTTTGTTTTAAAAAAAATAAAAAAATAAAAAAAAATAAGTTTTATCTATGATTGGTGGTTGGTGAGGAGGTCAACCCCCACCGCCCACATAACCACGGTGGGGAAAGCATTGCCTGTGGGCAGTGCGCCCACCTCTTGGGGGACGCGCTACCCACAGGGAGCGCTACCCCATCTGTCCTTTTTTGGGGTGGCCGACTGTACTAAGTACAGACCGGCGCCCAAGGTAATATGGTCGGCCGGCTGTACTTAGTACAGTCCGGCACCTATCTTGTGTTCCATTAGTTTTACTAAAACAAAAGTTCAGGTGTTAGCAATTTTTTATAAATAAAAATATATATATGATATAAATATATATGTCTTATTTAATTTATGAATTTGGGATTAAGATAATTTGTTTAGTAAAAATAAACAATATTATATATTTAATATATATAAAAAAATATATATGTGAGGTTGCATTATAGGAATAGTTATAATTGAATGTTTATTTAAGTAATGAGAATAATTGGGTGCATGCGATAAAGTTGGAAATAATATATTCTATATTTATCTTGTTTTATTTGGGTGCATGTAATTGAGTTTTGCATGCAGATTATAAAGATAAGATGTGAGTGTATGGACAAATAGATAAGGGAAAAAATATTCTATAAATTACATGTTTTTAAATGGAAAGTTAAAGAGATATAGGATTTGGATAAGAAATTGAAAAGATTGTTTACAATAGTTTTATGTTGTATTAAAAGTAAATTAAGGAATTGTTTAGATTGATGAGGCAATTAATTATTCTATTTATTTATTTCTATTAGAGCATTAAACCATTGTGAATGGAATATGAAAGAGTTATGGATTTAGTATATCCAAAAATAGTAATTTCCTCGTGATTGCCTTAATTGTTCTATTTTCCCTGTATTTCGTAAAGGGAAGTGAGTTAGTTGTTTTAGATTTCCGATGATGGAAATGGAAATAGGGTTATATGATAATTTGAGTTAACCTAGTTATTATGTCTTTCACTTTGTCAATGTTACTTATTGATTGAGTATGGATTTAAGAAACCCAAATATTAGATTTGATTAATAACTTGAATGTTTTTGTAGCTATATTGTCATGTTGTATTTTGGGATATGGGATTATGTGTTAGTCCAAATTTGTAAGTCTTCCAGAGAATCTTAGAGGATCTAAAAGGGTTGTCAATTATTTATGTCAACCAATTGTTTTTCCCTTGGGTAGTGCATGGTGTCCTTTTAGTATTTACCCGGTTTCCATGAATGGGGATGTTTTGTGCCTCCTGCGAAAGGAGTGGACTAAGTGTTTGTTTCCTCCAAGATGTTTGGAGTGAGTTCTTTTATTTGTTTCCTCCTTGAGTGGGAGTGGTTTTGATGCCTATTTTGTATGCACTTGTGATTCCCTTGGTGGATTGTATGGGTTTGTGTTGTCGAATAGAAGAGTGGCTTCTATTAGGCGTTAGAGCCCAAAGAGGTAAACTGGGTAACCTTCAGAAGTGAGTTAATCAAGTGATAATTAAATTAATGTACTTAGATGATTAGGATGCATTTCACACTAATCAAGACAATAATTCCTCACTCATAGACACAAGGGCTCGTTTAGACTTGGGATGAGTGGGAAGGCCTGAAATGGCATAGTCAACTATCTTGTTAGTACGAGAGGTATTTGATTTTGCATGAGTGAGCATGAGAACCGGGGTTCGGTTGAGGCCACCAGGATTATCAGAGCCTATGAAGAATGCCCAGAGGAGATCTCATGACTACTATGCGATGACACTTTGTCTAGGACAACTGTTGATTATTGTTTTATGTGTCTAGTTCTCTGAACATACTTGATCTATTTTGTGTCTGGAAGCAATGTGACCTATGTCAGTGATGTGAGAGTTGTACTTGTATTGTACTTGTTGGACTTATAATGAGCAGGTGATTGGTTGAGTCAGTATGTGTCAGTATGAGTTTGCCTTTGGTTAGTGGTTGTAGATATTTGTCCATGTTACTTTGTTACTATCTCCTAGCATGGGGGGTGGGCCTTCGAGTACCACTTGGTTGGGTGGAACATGCACCATACACCATTGGGTCCCCATCTATCTTTAGTACTTGGTGGTGAGACATCTAGATGGACAGTTCACAGTTCTTGTTTTAAATTCAAGCTTTGTAATATTTCTATTTGTATATGTTATTCTATCCCTCTTGTGTGTTGAGGTGGAATTCTGTAATTGTAACTCATTTGTATTATTGCCTCATTCTGGGAATGAGTGATGTAACTATTGGATTAAGTTAATGATTATGAGATTGTATCTTGGATGTTTATTTTATTATGTTATGTGGTATCCTTATGATGTATAATGTTTATTTCGTAAAGTATATAATGCTATGGTTATATGTAATATGTATTTGTGGGTTTATGCAATCCTAACCTTGTAGCCTTAGAGGTTGTTGTTAATTAGTAAGTGAATGTGTATGTTAATTGCACTTTAAAAAAAAAATTGGTTCGCTTCAGTCGTTAATTACAACTTCCAAGTTAGGGTTACTTGGCAGGGCATTACAAGCCCCACTAAGCATATTCATAACCCTATCTATTAGTACTTTGTTCAAATTTTCTAGAATTCCATTCCACTAAGTTGTGTTTAATATGGATTTGTATTATGAATTTAAATTTCATTACCTTTATAGAATATAAATTAAAATTAACTATATATAATTCTCCATTATTATTCCTCAACACCTCAATATTTTTACCTATTTGATTCTCCACTAGAGCCATAAAATCCTTAGACTATCTAAATACCTCAAATTTCATCATGAATAAGTGTCACATAAAATAGGGATTTCAATAAATAATGAACATATATAGAACCAAAGAAATCAAAATGAATAAGTAGTTTAGAAAAATGGGTCCCTTTACATTTTCACACTTGTTTGGGCCCTCCTTGTGGATTTTGGCTTAATGCAGCCTTGATTTAATGTTGAAATGTGGTTAACACATTCACATTAGGTCTTGGGCTCTTCTAACTAGTGGATTTTAATGGTACCTTGCTAAAGTGTTGTGAAGTGTTGTAACACACTTTCACACTTTTCTAGGATTTTATCAAATAATTAAACATAATAAACCTATTTTTAATCAAAATCAACCTTAATATTGTCTTATTTGGAGTGTTGTAAAGTGTTGTGACACAATTTCACACTTCTCTAGGCTTTCCATTAATAATTGGGCTTTATTATGCTTTAATTGGCCCCATTTTGCATCCATAAGCCTCATTTATTACATCTTTTTTAGGATAATCATAACACCAATTAGTAACCAATCATAATTCAAGTGTTTATAGCTTGTGTGGCCTAGAATTAGGGATCTAGGACTCATTCTCTACCTTGGGTGAATGGGTCCCACCTAGATATTTTGGCCTAGAACTAGATTTCACACATTTCTAAGCACTTTTCATATTTGGTCCCATACATTATGTCTGATGGGACTCATTCACCACCTTGGGAAAATGAGTCTCATGTGACCAAAATTTAAATTTAATTCAAATTTATGGCAGGATGTTATTCTCCTAGATCTGATGTCGACTTGTATTGTTGTAATTTCGAGAATTCTTGCATAATCAAATATAAATAAAAGGTTCTTTGACTCATATTCACACCTAGCATTCAAGAGAGTTCACAAGAGAATTTGAGCATTCAAAAGAGCATTCAAGAGTCTTCAAGGGCATATTATCAAGCATTTTAGAGCATTATTCAATTGCCAATCATCATGTCAAAGCTTTCTTTCATCATGTTTTTTATTATGCTAACAATTGTGATGTAGGGTTTATGATTTTGTAGACATGCAAAATTAACATCATACATTAATCATATTCTCCTTAATTAAATAAATTAATCTCCTAAGTTTCCTCGATTTAATTAAATCTCTAAATATTCATTTTCTTCTTATTTGATTTAAAAGAAATCCAAAATATAAATCAAATGTCACATCACCTAATCATCAGCTTAATTAGTCAAATCCATGATTAAAACTAAGCCTAACCCATGTCCCACCCTCTAGCTTTTCCCACTTGCACAATAAATCATTTATTTTGATTTATTAAAACTCTATTTTCCTCACAAATCATATTCCCAAGGAATATGCCCTCATTAACTCTATTTGTTGGAATTTTCTATCCAAACAAATTTCCTCCCAAATCTCTCAACCATATGCATTTAATGACATTTTTCGAATTTCAAACTCACCTAATTGCATTTATCTTGCACAAAGACCAAAATGTGCTCAAGATTTCTCCTCTCACATTTCTACAAGTGGCATGAATCTATTGGTTGAGGATTAGTCCCACATTCATCAACTTTTCCTCTTCTTATGTCAACCTCACCTATAAATTCAAGGCGTTTTCTCCTTCATTTGCATCTACCATTTGAGCATTCTTAATATAGGCAACTTGAGTTAATCTTATCTCTTTGTCTATCATGATTTCAGCTTATCTAGGATTGGGAAAGGGATCCTTTACATTTCAAGGGTGCACCAATCCAATATGGAATAGGTATGAATATTTTTTTATAATGCTTTCATTTAGGTTTTTTTAATTGATATTTTGTTAGCATAATTAACCATTTTTAGATATTTCATAGGAGCATGTAGTTTGTTACATTTGATTTGGTATATAGGATAATGTTTACCAAAGTTTTATGTGCAGATTATGAGCTCACATGTGGTGCTAGAAGGAGGGCTTACACTAATATCTTGACTTCATTTTCTTGGTCTTTTGATATTTATTGCAGTTTTATTTCAATAGTGTTATTTTCACCTGCAATTTTTTTATCAAATAACTATGATTTCATGATATATATTTTTTTTGTCTTAAAACCAATTTATGGTTCCTTTTTTTTTATGTGGTCTGTCAATGATAACATGCTACGCTCTGTACTTTTAAGGGGAAAGTTTTGATTTGAAAAAAAGCTCTTTATCTTGTCTTCAAGTTTCTTTTTTAATGGTACCTCCTATGGTATCTTCGAGCTTTTTTTATGTTTGATCCATTGACAGGAACCCACACATTGGTCCAAATCTTTCAAATTATTTACCTATTACTTCATAAAAATGTTTGAATGGATTCGATCTAACATCGTCATTGCATTCCATAAGATAACATCTGATTGAGGCATCCTGTCAAAAAGTGGTTGTTCATATTTAGAGGAGCTGCATTTTTTTTTATGTAGGTCAATCCATTTTCTGCATTGGGTGCTTCACTTGGCTGTGTTGGTACTGTTTCCTCAATTGGCCTGTTCAAAAATCACACTCCCGATATTTATGGATTCTATGAATGGCTAAATAAAGTCATGCTTCTTCTAGTTGTTGTGGTTAGGTTGCTTGCTTTTGTGATTATGTCGTCAGTTGGGTTTGTGATTACCAAATCAACACTTGCTGGGTGGAAGGATAAACACAGAGAAATTCCAAAATGGAGGTGTAGGTTAATGTGGGCCACTCAGATTACACCTCGTTGCATTCTCTTCTATTTGGGGTAAGAGAGATTAATACACTTCTAGATCTCACCTGCATTTCCCTTATCTAACGAACATTTGATGTTCATTTGAGTTGGGGGTACACATGCTTCAGTATCTCAACCATTTATATTCGTTATCTAATAGGATCTAGTACCTGTTATACAATAGTAATGGACATTCATGAAAATTTGTTTGGATTTTTGGTTCCATCACTATTCTAGTCTGGTTAAACCTTATACAAAGCTTTGCTTAAGTTTTTAATAACCATTAGTAATAATCATGTAGGGAAATGATAAATTATGTAGATTTGGTGTAGGGTATGTGCAGGATCATAATGGGCCAAAAAGTGGCGATATGATGGGTATGTGGCCGATGAATTTTTTTTTACCCAAAATTAATGAAATAAAAAGGGTTATTAAAGAATATTCTCAGCTTTCCACCAATATAAATTATGCTTTAATTTGAGTTTAATAAATAATTATTATTCATTTTCTATTTGAATTATGAGTAAAGTCCTTATTGATAGACTAATTGAAAAACATCTATAGCTTTTAAACGATATCACATTTTTTGAATCCAAAACATGTGGGTATGTGCAGGATCATGATGGGCCAAAAAGTGTCGATATGTAAGTGATATGATGGCCCATGTGGCTGACGACTTTTTTTTTACCCAAAACTGGTGAAATGAAAAGGGCTTTTAAAGGAGATTCTTATCTTTCCACCAATATAAATTATTCTTTACTTTGAACATAATAAATAATTATTATTCTTTTTTTATTTGAATTACGACTAAAGTCCTGATTGATAGGCTGATTGAAAAAAAATCTATAGATTTCAAAGGGTATCACATTTTTTTAATCTGAAACATGTGTCACATTCTATGCTTCACATACTAGAGGATTACAAAAAAAAGAATTGAATTTCATGAAGTTTTGACCAAGTTAAGGTGGTCAGGCATACGAGTTTATATATTTTTAAAAATTTGTAATAAAAAAATCATAATTAATTATTTACGTGGAAAAAAATTAGAAAAAAATATGCATCACATTGGGACATGAGCCTTCCACTTATATCTTAAATATTATAAAAAAATATTATCATTTTATTGTGGTTAGGGTGGTCAGACAGACGCCTACTTCTTATTTTTTCCTTGAAATTTAAGTACTACTGCAATGAAATTTTAAATTTTCAGCAAATAGATTTTTTTAAAATAAAAATAAACCTAGTAGTTTAGAAACTACATTCAATTTTCAATAGATTCTATTCTTACATATTTTTGAAATAATATAGTTAACTTATTCAAATTTTTATGTCAAGTTGCCTAACTTTGATTTTTCTAAATTTTATTACCACTTAAGGGTCTGCTTTTTCCATGATGATCCTACACATGCCAATGTGTCACATTCTATGCTTCGCATACTATAGAATTTTAAAAAATAAAATTGAATTTCATGAATTTTTGACCAAGTTAAGGTGGTCAGACGTACGATTTTTCATACTTTTTAATAGTTTTAATAAAAAAATCATAATTAATTATTTACTTAGAAAAAAATTACAAAAAAATATGCATCACATCGAACACGAGTCCTCTACTTATATATAAAATATTATAAAAAAATATTATCATTTTATTGTGGTTAGGGTGGTCAGGCAGACACCTACTTCTTATTTTTTCCCTAAAATTTAAGTACTATTGCATTGAAATTTCAAATTTTCACCAAATAGATTTTATTTTTGAAAATAAACCTAGTTTAGAAACTAAATTCAATTTTCTACAGATTCTATTCTTACATACTTTTTAAATAATATAGATAACTTATTCAAATTTTTATGTCAAGTTGGCTAACTCTGATTTTTCTAAATTTTTTGCCACTTAAGGGCCTGTTTTTTCCATGATGATCCTGCACATACCCTGTACTCGTGTAGATTTATTTTTCTTTAATGATTACAGAGAAAAACTTGAACAAAAATAGAATTTGAATGAACTGGTATGAGAAAGGTGGCGTGAAGACAAGAGCCGAAATGGTGTCTTTAGCCTTGCCAGTAGACCAGTGGTGGGAAGATAAAGAGATTTGAAAGAGATTTTTGGGGGATACGTTATAAACAATAAATGAAAGTGAAATGAATTTTCTAATGATACCACTGCAACACCAAGCTTCCATACTATCACAGTGGTATTTACTCATTGTCAACTCTATTTTTGTCATGTCTAACCATCTCCCTATCGTGCATTTTATACTATTTATGCATTGAATGATACACTTTGACCTCTTAGTATACACCTACCAATTGCGTAAGCTTGGAAGTTTTTAAGTATCTTTATTGGTCGGTTCTCTAAATGTAGGTTGTTTTTATTTACTATTTATGCCCACCCTGGAGAAGAAAATAGTGGCTTTGTTTCTATCTCCATGCCATCTCTTTCTTGCACTACTGAAGGCTTTCTCACTAAGATTGTTTTTTTTTGCATTGATTGATCTATCCCCCACTATTCCATATTTTGTACTACCTTTTCAAATGTCTCCATGATTGCATTAAATCTCTTGATCTCAAGCAAAATATAAATATAGCTGTGAAGATACACTATTGTAGCGAATCTCTTCAACTTATTAGCATCACGCCTACCACTTGCATTATCCTAAAAATTACCATAAATGCATCTATGATGAAAGAAAAAAAATTGCATTTAGTAAAACGCATTAGGAATACATTATAGTTGGATCTCTAGGATTGTGTGTGGGAAATTATTTAAGTCACTGATTTGCAAAGCTCTGTTTTTATGACTTTTTGGCAGTTTGTTTTTTTTCTTTTAAGTTGTCTTTCATGAAGGATATTAAAAATCATGGAATTAATGTTCAGATCACACTAAAAGAACTTGTCATTATTCTATTTTGTATGGGCTTTCTTAAATATCTTACCATTCAAAGTCAACAAAATTATTTTATTTTTCAAACTTGGGTGACTATTTAATATTTTCAATTTGTAGATGAGGCAGCAGAAATGATCATTATTCACTATTTTTTTAATCTGTCAATGATATTCTAAAAAAAAAATTATTCATTGCATGTCAGTTGCAGTAGCTAGAAGGTTTCTAAAAATATTTTCAATAAGTCCTTGAGTGCAAAAAAGTGTCATTTAATTGTTGTCCTTGTCACAATAATCCTACTATTTCAGCATCCATTATGTTATCAGCTTTAACCATCTTTCACCTACTCATTAATATCAGTATAATCTGGATAGTTAATTTGGATAAAGGATCACATAAGTTGTTTTTATTGTCCTTAATGCTTGGTTTGAATCAAGAAAAATATATTGTGCTTTTATGACATGTTTGCAGAGAATTATATTTTCTCCTTATGACAAGGGTTGCATTTATTTTATTCTTGCTTAGTCATTTGGATAGATTTAAATCACTATTATGCATATATGTCAGTATTTTATCTTTTGTAATGGTTCAAACATATTTAAGGGATCATCAAGAAAGTTGCATTGTGCATTTAGAAGATCATCACTACTTGATCTAGATTTCTTGTAAAGATATCATTAAAATATCATAAATCATATTTCTAATAACTTTATATTATGGAATAGGTCGGCGTTGGAGCTAGACATCAGATATGAACAAAGGCAAACGAATTGGAGTTAGAGAAATTTTAAAATTAAGACTTGAAAAAATAATTATTTAATGCTTGTGGTTATAATCTAAGGCTCTAATTCCTGCTTTTTTTTTCTAGTTTGAACCAACTCACTTAAAATTTTGGGTTTAAAATTAACCATTGATTTGATTTCTTCAACTTGGTTGAAATTGAACTTAGAAACTCACTAGATTTCGTTTGGGGCTAAAAAATTTAACAAGGCAACTTTCACATCTCGTTTTGGTGCTTTAAAATGAATCAAAATCATTGCTTTGTGGACTTAAAATGAACAAGTGTTTCTTTTTTTTGTAATTTCTTACTCAAATTAATACCATCAAAAGGGCGTATGCACTTCTCTCATGCCTCACGATGATCTTGAGAGTCAAAAGGCCTTTTGGTGATCTTAGGTTGGGTAAAGGAATTACCTCCACATTTCATTTTGGGATTAAAATTGAACAAAACATCTGGCGAGTGTGAGTAAGCCTATTGTGTGTGTTTTCCCTTTGTTTCTAAATGAAGTTTGATTGAACTACGAATATGTTTTCTCGCTTTGGTTTATCTTAAGGGGCTTGCCTTGTGGAAAAAATTACTCATCCAAGGGAATGAACCAACCGATAACACACTAAAGCCAAGTGTATTTCCAGTCGGGATAGAAAAGTGGGTACTAGAACACAGGCCAATATCATGTGGTTGGTCCCAATGAGAAGGGCAACAATGGTCTCTCGCCACATGGGTCAATCTCCATGAATGAAAAGTTTGAATTAAAACCCCTTTTTTAGCAAAGGTCAAAATCCTATCTATTTTTTGGTGCAAAAGGCCATGTCCTTTGAAGCCTCCCCACATATACATGCGATTTTTTTGTAGAGATGAAAATTATGCCATGGGAGATTCATGGGTACTAATGCTTGGTCGGCCTGAGAAGTGTGTGTCATGGAGGGGAGCAAGTGTGGTCAAGCATGTAATCATCCACACTAAATATGCACAGCTAGATTTATCCAAGTGGGAACCCAACAAATATTGTCTTTTTCACCCTAGGGTTGTGCATGGCATTGGAATGAAAACACTTTGCTTGCATCTAGGACATTGGAAAAAAAAATCACATAGAACTTCAAAATTTCAAACCCTTTTGAGGAAACAAATATCCTTTGACAAACCTAAGTGCTCTTGCTTACCCTAGGGATTCAATCCTTAGAAGTTTCTAGGTACTTAGGTTTAATCATCATTTGTTTTCACTAAATTCAACTTAGAAAATTGTGCTCTTTAAACCTTGATTTTCACATAATGGATTTTGTGGAATGAAAAAAAATTGAGACATAGATATTTAGTTTGAAAATTTAATCAAAGAATGGTTTGTGGTAAAAAGAACTCATTAAGAAAAGTAAAAGACAATTGACTCCACACATGTGTCTTCTCAAATGATTCCCGCAAGATCAAAATCCAGAAACCCAAGTTCAAAATTCTTAGTCCAAAATCTCGTGAGGAGCATCTTGAAAGACTTCTCGAAGTTAGAGAAAGATTGGTTTACAAATTTTACAAGAAAGCTTCAAGAAACAATCCTAACTTGTATGAGTTCTATTATCAACAAAATCTTCATCTTTTTCAAAGGTTTTCTTTTCTCACATAGGAAGACAAGCGTGTTCTTCAAAACTAAGATCTTGTAAGGAGTTTTATCTAGGTTAGGTCTAGGATCAAAATCAATCACTCTCATCCACCTCTCAACCATCAAAATCACCTCACCAATAACTCTTGGAAACTTTGTAAACATCATTTATGCTAAACTTCTAGGCAAAATGAAAATCACTTTGTTTGACATAACAAACTTAGTCAAACTACCATCTTGTGCACAAGTTTACTATAGGATAACACAACTTCCTAGGGTTTAAAATTTCATTATCACTTTCTTTGGCTTAACACACTTAGTCAAATTATCCAATCCAAAATAACCTTGTTTGACTTAACACACTTAGTCAAACCATCCTCTTATGTACAAGTTTACTCTAGGATAACACAACTTCCTAGAGTTTACAAGTGCATTATCACTCTTTTTTGACTTAACACAATTAGTCAAACTATTAATCCATCACAATTAATCAATCAAAGTCCTAAATTTTAGCATCTCCCTCAAGGTTCCTCAACAATTTCATTCATCCGCATCATCCATTTTTAGTTTATCTCATCCCCTTCATCACTTTGGTCCTTGAATTATCCTATTTCTCCTCTTCTTTGATCCTAAGGTTTAGACCAATCTAAGGGGTTAGAGGTTCATCTCTTACATTCCTAAAAATTGATGTTTATTTTATGTTTCAAACTCGATCTCAACACAAGAAGACTATGGAGCAAAACAAAGAAACATCCATTTCAAGTGATCTAAGTCAAACCAAAACAACATTCGACCCAATAATAACCATTGACCTCCCAATCAATCCTCCTCAAGTATCTCAAAATTCTCAAGAGGAAGGCCATGTATAGGACATCACTTAAAATGGGATGACACAAGAAGAACTTCTAGAAATGGTGCAGAACCCTAAGAATCACTGAATTGTCAATGCCATGTTGAGGTTGTACCCATCCCAATACATGCTAGAGTTAGCAAGAGAAAGTGCTAAACTCCCTTCTGACTTTGACATAAGCACTATTGTGGACAGGTCTCTTGGTATCATTCCCTCACTTGCAACCACACTTCCACTTCATAATTTCACTCAAGACATCCCCCAAATCATATCATTTATCGCTTGAACCCGACCGATTGTTAACAAGGGAATCGCCATGCTTCGTGAACTCCATAAACATCATCTTTTGAACAACCGAGGGTTGAATGCAAGCACCACATCAGATCAATCCATCCCAGTAAATATGTTACACCCTTACATTCCACTCACATTTCATAATCATACCAATTCATCCTCATTTCATGCAATACCAGATTATCCTCTAGACATGCAAACCTCTCTCCCTATCTCACAAGGAGAAGATGACTTGTTTGGAGTAGGGGGGCTCTTGGATCAATCATCATCATTTCTAGGGATTGCACCATCAATATTTTCACCACTTCCACCCCTACCACTCACATCTACATCATCCCTCAGGTTGGGTCTTCCTTCTCTTCTCACCATCAACCAATCAAGTCAGAACACCTTAACAAATCCTCCAGTTGTTCCATTTGTATCGCAACAACAAATGGAAACCATCCAAGGAACCGCAACAATCAATACATCCAACATTCCTCAAATCATAGCTTCTCAAGGACCAGGCACCTCAATCGCACCATTTGTAACTCGAACCTCGATCATTAACACGAATGTTCTTCTCATCACAATGGTCGGCGTTCTTCCAAATCCACCTCCATTACCACCAAGGCACAACACGACCAATTCATTCACCATGACATTGCAAGTTGCTCGGCAAGATGCTCAACAAAAGGAACTCTAAAATTAATAGGCCACACAACTAGCTGCTCGGCAAGTGCAAGCGCAATTAGCAGCACAACAGGCACAATAGGCTACACAAGCCCAAGCCTTATTGCACAAGTTGCCCAAGCTACACAGGCAGCTCAAGCTACCCAAGCTACCAAAAATGCACAAGCTACACATGCTGCTTAGATTCCATAGGCAATCCAACAAGCATAGGCTTAGGCACGAGCCCAATTCCAAGCTCAACAAGTGCAAGCACAAGCACATTACTAAACATAATTGCAAGTGCAACAAGAAGTGTATCAGCAAACCTTGCAAGACTATCAATTACAATAGAAATACGACCAACAACAAATGTTGTTTGCACAATAGAAACATGACCAACAACAAGCATTGTTGGCACAACACCAACATGACCAACAACAAGCATTGTTGGCACAACAATAACATGACCAACAACAAGCGTTGTTGGTGCATCAACAAAAAGACCAATAATAGGTGTTGTTGTCTCAACAACAAGAATAGGCATCACTTGCTTAGCACAGCTTGCAACAAAACCACACCAACATCCCACCCATAAATCTCGCACGCCAGAATGTATTCACTCCACCTCTTGATCCACAAGGTGATGTGATGACACAAATCAAATTTCTCTTGCAACAAGTGCTAGATCTTCAATCCGGAAAGACAATCAAGACACCAAGCAACTTGTGCCCCTATCCATTTGACAGAAGCTTGGAAATGGTACCATTCCTGAAGGGATTCAAAATCCCCAAATTTGATCAATATCGTGGGATGGGAAACACTGAAGAACACATTAGGGAGTTTCAGGTACATTGCATGGAAGTTGCCTACAAAGACACATATCTAATGCGACTATTCCCTCGAAGCTTGGCTGGTGATGCTATGGAATGGTTTTCTTGTCTCCCTACGGGAATCAAAACATTTTAGGAAATTAAAGACACATTCCTCCAAAATTACGCATTCAACATTTTTGTGGATGTTTGTTTGGAATAACTCTCGGCACTCAAACAAGTTAAGGTGGAATAATTCACCACCTTTCTCCAGCGATGGTGATCCAAGGCCAATTGAAGCAAGTGGGCCATGCCAAAAGAACAACAAGTTTGTACCATCATTTCCAATACAGACAAAACCTTGCCATTCTATCTGAAGATGCAATGCATCACTACGTATGATCAAATGATCCCCAAGGTGCTCAATATTGAATGAGATCTTGTTACACAAGCGGGCACACCAAATTATCTTGAACATCAGGACAGTCACCCATCCACTAGCTACAGTGACAAACCTTGCACACAGGTGGAGAACTGAAATGTCACCAATGATGGAGTAGTGGATGCCAAGGTTGTCATCAACACTCCCAAGCAAAATAATCAAATGCATCATCATCAACCGTAGCGCAAAAACCAAAATAACATGCAAACAAATTTGGTAAACCAGCAACCACCCCAAAATCAAATCAACAATCTCAGTAATCAAGGAGGACCACCTCCGCGAAACAAGTTTCCCCCCAAATGGAAATTCATAGCCCTTGGGGAGTCAATTGAATCCATCATGAAAAATTTGGTCAATGGGAACATCATCAAGGTCCCCACCCATGATAATTACAGTCAACCCTAGGTGAAGCCACCCTAGCACAATGAAAATCTCCTTTATGATTATCATAAAATCAAGGGACACACAACCGCCAACTGCATTAATTTAAAGAACATAATCCAAGATCTCATTGAGGATAAAATCATAAATTTTGAGCAACCTGTTGGAAATCAAGATCTCAAAATATACACGAATCTAATGCCTAATTAGAATTAGGGAAATAATCAAGGAAACAATCAAGGAAATAACCAAGGGTACAATAAAAGGAAACAAAATTATGCCAAATCAAACCTTATATATGAAGACATCATCGCATGCATAGATGAAATGGTCACTCTCATTAGCATCAAAGGAGCCAACGCTGATTGTTGATTCACCACACACGATGACAAGGTTACTATTTTAAGGGAATCACAACCATCTAAGGCCCCCATCTCAAATATAAAATTCATTCCCTGTGATTATAATGTCATTGACCAACTAAAAAGAGCCCCCACTCAGATCTCTATCATGGAGTTACTAAACATTTTCACCACCCATAGAAAAATCCTTGATGAAGCATTAGCTATGTCCACTGTCTCCGCTAACCTTGATATTGAACAATTCTAGGCTATGGTTGGTAACATCGTCAATGCAAATATCCTCACCTTCTTCAATCAAGAATTTCCCACCCAACCATCTCACAATCATGTGCTTCACCTTCAAGTACTAGTTCACAAGAAAAAGGTCAAAAGGATCTTGGTGGATGGAGGTGTGGGCCTCAATATTTGTTTGATTAAACTCATAAAGAACTTGGGAATTTCAAAAGACTCCATCAACAAAAACAATGGCATTACCATCAAAGCATATGATGACCAAGAAATATTGTCTCAAGGCACTATCAGGATCCCAATCCAAGTGGGCCCAACCACTATGGAAATCACATGTCAGGTCCTCGACCTTGATTTACCCTACAATATCCTCCTGGGACGCCCATGGATCCATGGAATGAAGGCGGTTTCCTCAACATTTAACCAATGCATCAAATTTTTATACCAAAATGAGGAGGTCACAATACATGGTGATCCAGAGCCATTCGCCTATTGCAAAAACTTGGAAGCCAAATTTTACAAAATTCCCCAAGTACCAAAGAATGATGAAGTCCCATCCATCCCCTATATAGATCCATCTAACCTTGCCTCCACTTTTGTGATAGAGACACCCTCCATCCTCTATATACCTGACATCAAGCTCATTATCCAAGACAATGGGTGTTAAGATTATAGAATGAAGAAGAATTATTTTTTTGTAGGAGAGTTACCTCAATCTCCTAGGTCACATGGGAAACCCCAACCAGTTGAAACACTTGTCCACACTTTTAGGAAAAACCCTTCTAGATTTCATCGTTGGGGGGATCTTAGTAAGGAAAATGTGGATGAAAGAGACACTGGAAGCTCACTATACCAAGATGAAATACCCACACCCACCCTACCTATGGATGAAGCTAGCAGAGGGTTGCAAATGATGCTTGGTATGGGCTACAATAGAAATGAAAGCCTTGGAAGGAACAACGATGGATGACTGGAGCCCATCATTATAGAAAGTTGAATGAGAAATATTGGAATCAGATCTACCCCTTCAAGTATAACCGTACGTGATAGAGGTACCCCTAGTAGAGAAATCATGTCT
Organism: Sequoiadendron giganteum; assembly: GCA_007115665.2. Taxonomy (NCBI): domain Eukaryota; kingdom Viridiplantae; phylum Streptophyta; class Pinopsida; order Cupressales; family Cupressaceae; genus Sequoiadendron; species Sequoiadendron giganteum. Next base: position 122,893,900 of record CM021104.1, on the reverse strand, counting down.
CCTCCTCAGTTATCAGCAACCGTTTTTCAACTACACATATCCACAGGTCTACCCCTAGATAATTTCACCTTCGAAATAACTGACGTTTGTAGTAGTAGTGATGATGAGGATACCATAACCGGCCTACCCAAACTTCTTGAAGACTCATCCTTACTCATGATTAGTACCTCATCTGCTGAGTCAGATCACCAAACACACAAATAAACCTAGTTTACCCCCAACTCATCGACTATGACCAATGAGGACCACTGGTTCTAGAAAAATTTAAAAATAATGAGGCACTCTTATAATTCATGGGAATAAGGGATACAATACCGTGCAAATATCACAAATTTGGGTTCGACATCACACTAGACACATAGGCCTATTACGGGGAGACGATTAAGTCCTTCAGTCGCAAACAAAAAAGAATGAGAATAAGGTTAGGGTCATTGAGTGAAAACCACACTGTGAAACTCTCTAACCATAGAATAGTAAAAATAAAGGATGCATCCAATGGTGAAAACTTCTCTGAAGCTTTGGAGGATGAAGGATTCAATCTCCCCCCTATTGCACTTCATCAAGAGAAATCAACAATCTTAGCAGAATAGTGCAATCCCATCAATCTAGGAACAAAAGCAGTGCCACTCATTACCTTCTATGTTTAATCACTTATGATAGAAGAACAAGAGTTGTTGGATGCATTTCTAAAAGAAAGAAAGGTGAATTTTCCATGGACCTATGCCGACATGCCAAGTCTCGATATGGAAGTCATAGTTCATCATTTATTTGTCTACCTAGGGGCAAATCCAATGAGAAAAAAAAAAAGAAAGATGCACCCTCAAATAGCCTTGCTAGTCAAGGTGGAATTACAGAAACTCCTAGATGTTTGTTTTGTACACCCAATTGATTATATAGAATGGGTGTCAAATATTGTGCCGGTTTTAAAACTTTATGGGGGCATCCATATCTGCACCGATTTTAGAGACCTAAACAAAGCATGTCGTAAGGATGATTTCCACTACCCAACATTGATATGATAGTGGACATGACAGCCATACATGAGATGTTATCACTGATGGATGGCTTCTCAGGGTACAACCAGATTATGATAGCGAAGGAAGACCAACATAAGATAGTGTTTACATGTTCGTGGGGTAGCTACTACTGGAACATGATGCCATTTGGGCTAAAGAATGCATGAGCAACATATCAAAGGGCCATGACACTAATTTTTCATGACATGATTCACAAAACTATGGAAGATTATGTGGATTATTTGTTGGCCAAGTCAAGGAAAAGAGAGGATCACATAGCAACTCCAAGTCTCATCTTTGACAGATTGGAGAAATACAAGGTTAGACTTAACCCCAAGAAATGCATCTTTGGGGTGTAATTAGGAAAACTCCTGGGATATATTGTATCAATGAGATGAATAGAAGTGGATCCCACCAAAGTCAAGGTGATCCTTGACATGGAAGCACCCAGGACACTAAAATAGCTCAAAATCACATTCAACTCAATTCAAGTAAGAGTCAAGAATCACATCCATTGTAGCCATTTCAAGCATAATTGCAACACCTTATTGCTAGGGTTTGTTAAGTTGCAACTGTAGACATGCAAAACTAACATCATGCATTCCTCGTATTATCATATTCACCCATCAATTAAATAAACCAGGTTTATTTATTTAATCTCCTTAAATCATCTATTCAAATTAACATCATCATCTTTGATTAAATAAAAAAAATCTTTATTTAATTAAATCTAAAATCATTTTCTTCTCATTTTGATCCTAAAATATAATTCAAAAGTCAAGATCACCTAATCTCCTATTAAATTAATCAAATCCTGATTAACTTAATCCTAATCACCTGAATCCTCTAGATTCTTCCACTTGCTGCATAGTGATCAAAACTAGCCCAGTAGCCTCCAAAATCATCTTGGAACACTAGTCAAACAACCTCCTGGAGCCATGAAATTGCACAAGCATACATATATTTGATCCAAAAATTTATTGCAACAAATAACTTGGAAAAATGGATCTCAGGGTGCAAGATATTAAATTCCAAAGTGGCTCACTCAAGCTTTTCTGCTACACATGTCAAAAATCAATTAGGGCTCACCAAGACACCTCCTTGAAAAATTATCAAATCACCTCTTGGGAAACTACCACTATAAACACTAGACAATTTCGACCCATTGAGTATGTGTGCTAGAGGGCTCTTCACCAATCCATATTCTTCACAAGATATTAAGGGTCAAACTTGACATCCTTGAAACATTCAAATGTCAAAATATGACAAACTACCTTTGCTTTTGACCTGGTAAAAATATCAAATATGATCCTGAGACTCTAAAACCAGACCAAGGATCATATGAATATGAATTGAATGTAGAGCACCAATCTAGCTATGAAATATCAGTCTGAACAAGAGGCCACTTCGCAGGTTTGAGAGTATGTAAACAACAAAAAACTCCTAGAACCCTCCAACTTGTCATTTCAAAACCCTGTTAAAACTCATCACAAGAAGCTAAAATAAAACATACATGTTCACATATGACAAATGAATACACCCACCAAGGGATTTGGCATGAAAGCAAATAGGCTCTGAATTATGACCCTCCAAAGTAGGTCACTAGGGCAGATTTTTTAGGTACATTTTTTAGTATGCAAAGAAAAAAATTTCAACATAGGCACATAAAATTTTGCAAAGATTTACAATCCCAATAGTATCTTCATTGGATATGGAATTGATGTGAAATGGTATAATATTTAGGATTGTGTGGTAATTTTTTTTCTATACAATCAAAAGCTACCCATGCCTATAAAGAGATCTCTTAGCATTAGAGATTGTGATTATATGTTGGATTGATTCATGAAGTGGTTTAGATTGGGTGTAATTGTCAAAGGGCCATATAAACTTGGTAAAAAACCTCAATTTACATACATGAATGGAGCACATTGATATATAGTATCATTTTTTGTGACATAATGGAGGATATCAGGTTGATGCTTGAAAAGGTTAGAATTTTAGAGAATATTACATATGCATTAACAAATCTTGTGAGAATTGAGAAGTTCAAATAGTGTAATAGCCTATGGGTCTTTTATCCCCTAGAATTTTTTTTTAAGTTTTGTCCCCTTTCTCTCTTGCAAGGTCTACAACAAGTGGAAGAATATTGGGATATGTGTTCCATACACCTTATAATTCTATGATTTTATTTACTTTCTATTATCATATATTTGTGAAATATTTATGGAAAATGGTAGCCCACTATGAATTGATCATTTTTCTATGTGTGTGCATTATATTATGTGTGTAAGAGAATTTATGACAACATAAGAACATGTAAGTGGCGCAAAACCTTCTATGACATATATAAGATCATGCAAGAGGAGAGTTACATCGTAGAATTTACTTATTGACAAACATATGATATATCATAGAAAATATTTAAATGGAGATAATGGAGCCAAAATTAAGCATCCAAATTAGTGAGTATATCATGACAAAGTTATGATATTTTACATCAAATGTAAGAAATATAAGTAGAGGACTCATGTCCCGATGTGATGCATATTTTTTTGTAATTTTTTTCCAAGTAAATAATTAATTATGAATTTTTTATTAAAATTTTTAAAAAATATAAAAAACTCGTATGTCTGACCACCTTAACTTGGTCAAAACTTCATGAAATTCAATTTTTAATTTTTTAATCCTATAGTATTCAAAACATAGAACGTGATGCATGTTTTAGATTCAAAAAATGTAATACCATTTGAAAGCCATAAATGTTTTTCAATCAGCCTATCGATCAGGGCTTTAGTCATAATTCAAATAGAAAATAAATAATAAATATCTATTAAATTCAAAGTCAAGATAAATTTATATTGGTGGAAATCTGAGAATCTCCTTTAAAAACCCTTTTCGTTTCATCAATTTTGGGTTAAAAAAAATTCGTCAGACACATGGGCCATCATATCACTTACATGTTGCCACTTTTTGGCCCATCATGATCCTGCACATACCCCTATGACACAAATTTTTGCACCAAAAAAACTTAAAATGTAATCCACGTATTAAAGATAGGACCCTACTCAAAATGAGGTCTATAAAGGGTAAAAGTACAAAGTTGCGTCACACTTTCGGCCAACTTATTAGCATAAGTGAATTTTAGTATTTATAACTAAATATCAATTTTGGTAAAACCTATGATCTAGTAAGATTCATTCTAGATAATTTAAATATGTCCACAACTTTTCCAACTAAAATTTTCAGTTAAATGCATATGTGTAGCACCACTTTCAGGAAAATTTACTAAAAAAATAAAATTATTTGAAAAATTTAATGTTGCAACAACTCCTACTCATATAAATAACATTTTTTTTTAAATGTAAAAATACCCTTTTGTAGATCAATAAGTGTAGTTTTTAAATATATATTATTGGAGTAAATGGTTTTTACCTTTTACCCGCTTAAGCTTAGTTAGGTAGAATAGTTTAATTAACTATTCTAAGTAGTTTTTTTTCCTGTATCGGGAAGTTTTATAAGTGTTACCTTTTCTTTGCCTTTAAAAGGTTGTAACATTATGTATTTTATGCATCTCAATTTATTCACTCTTTCTTGGTGAAATAGTTGTGTTACTCTTGTACATTGTGAAGGATTTTATGTTGTAGATGGTGCTACTAGGAGGTGGATGACACCAACATGGTATCAAAGCCAACCATTCTACTCTCCTTCCTCATATTTTTCATTGGAGTGTTTGAGATCATTTATTTACTCAACATTTGAAATTTTTCAAATTTAAAAATTGCCTTATTTTGCCTTATTTTTTATTACTTCATTTTTCTATTGTTCGTGAGTGTTGGGAATGATTTTCATGGTTTTTTTGGTGTGATTTTATCTCGGTAGAAGGTGTTTTTTGGCCGTGCATAGCTTGTTGTTGGTGTTGATTTTCTCTAGAAGGCAGAATTATTCTACTGAAACCCATATTTGGCTACAAATTTGATCATTAGAGGCTATGTCCTAGGTTGAAAGCCCACTCTTTTTCTGCTGAAGGTTGCATCCATGTTTGGAGGCATCATTTTTTGGTGATTGAAGACCTGTGATCAATGTTTGAAGGGTGTTTTTCCTATAGCCTGTGATCACCTTCACCAAGGCCATTTTTTTTGCACTCTAGCATTTGGCTGTGGGAGGCACATTTTTCTTCACTGAAGGAACCCATTTTTTCTGCAGAGGTCAATTCATCACCTTGGCCATGATTTTTCATTGTAGAACCTCCAACATGAGAGTCTGTGGAGGCATTTTTTTCAATTATTGAATGCACTAAGAAGGCACAAGGAGATCGCATGAGAAAGAGGAAGGCCATGTTATTTTTTGTTGCGATTTGCATTCGTTGAGGCATGTTTTGGAAGCAAATTGATTAGATTTTTTTTGGAGGAGGCTTGTTGCTTTCACATTTGGCCATACATTTTAATCAAACTTTATATTGTATAAAGTTTGTTGTGAATTATTTTGCTTAGGGTTTCCATTTTTCTCGCTAGGTAAAAAAATTTCATTGGTTTTTTAACTTGGCTACAAAGAATAATCCCACATTGGTTGCTCCTGGTTGTTTTTGGCCCTTTAAATACCCTTTACTTCATTTGATGGTGTGAGCAAAGGCTCGTGTGGACTTGAACTGGCTCATGTGTGGTATTTTTTGTCTTTCATTACCAATTTGAGAGGTGTAGTAATTGGTGTTGTTGTGCTCTCTACAATTTATTGGTTGCAGCATGGAGATCAAGCAATGGGATACATCAAATTTTCCTGCAAATCAGGTTTAATTCATTTTTGGAAGTTTTTGAAAGCACCATCTTTGATTTTTTTAGGAATTTAGTTATAACGGGTTTTCTGGAGAAAGGGAATTTTAGGCAATCAAGTCATGTTGTTCTCACCCATCTTAGTGAGGAGAATATATTTTGATATTTTTATAATGAAGTTCTTATACTAGACACACATAGTAGGTATACTATTTGGAAAGTATTTAGGGCTAGAGGCTATGGAGTTATTTTTGAGCATATCAATAACAAGGACCTTTTGGATTCACTTTGTCATTTTGAGAGACCTTATGCTCTTTGGACTCACCTTCAAGAATCATATGGAGATCTTGATACTTCACCATCTCTCGATGACCCTCCTTCCAATACTAGTGTGTCTCTTTATTCTTTAGAGAATATAAACCATGCTTGTGATCTTTTGGAGGTTGTTGATACTTTAAATGAGGTTGTGGTTACTTCAGATGTTCTTGATTATTTGTCAAAGATAGTTGATCCACCTTCATTGATTACTTCCATCATTCTTGAGCAACAGGTTTATGATTGTCTTCCTGATTGGGATTTGTATTTGTCAAACATTGGTTCCTTATTTATGGAGTCTCACATTTTAGATTTGCATGACACATTTGAAGGGTTATCTCTCCTCTTTGATGAAATTTATTGCATAACTTTTTCAAACCATATCTATCTTAGGATATTGTTCAACATCAATTTCCAATGGTACCTTGTTTGTCACCTCCTATTGTGATTGGGCATGTTCTTGATTGGTCTATGGCATCATCTTCCAAGGTCTTCAACACATGAGTAGATTCTAGAGACATCATCATACATATTCATGATTCCTTCTTTCAATTCCTATCTAGAATGGGAATCATTCTTGCATTTGAATTTGGTTATTTTTCTTCCAAAAGGGAGACAATTTGTTTGTCTACATTGGATCATGTTTTATCTCCAAGCACTTACCATTTTTGTAGGTGATTACACATTGTGGGGGGGCTACAAAGTCTCTCTCTTTCCCTCTTATGGGGGGATATTAATTGTATATACATGATGTATGTATTCCTTGTGGGTGTGATTGAGTCCTCCATCCATGCATCAATTTTCTTTTCTTTTCTCTTTTGGAGAGGGGTTTTTTCCCATAGGATTTTTCTCCTTTTCTCTACTTGTGAGAGATTTCTTTCTGCATTATGAATGGGTACCTAACATGGTTGTGTGGTTGGGACTCATATTGCATCTTCATTTTTCATAATAATTCTCCCTAAGTTGCACTTAAGGGGGGGCATTAGAGTAAATGGTTTTTACCATTTACCCGCTTAAGATTACTTAGGTAGAATAGTTTAATTAATTATTTTGGTTAGTTTTGTTTCCTATATCAAGGATTTTTATACCTCTTACCTTTTCTTCTCCCTTAAAATGTTGTACAATTATGTATTTTATGCATCTCAATTTATTCACTCTTTCTTGGTAAAATAGTTGTGCTTCTCTCATACATTGTGAATGATTTTTTGTTGCAGACAGTGCTCCTGGGAGGTGGATGACACTAACATAAATTATTATTTTTATTTTTTACAAAAATTAGGTTATCAACATAAAAATATTAGGTTGATTACCATGTCATGAAAAATACTAAAACTTATTAAAAAAATTAAAAAATAGGGTTCCCTAGATAAAAGAATCTAGATTAAGATAATATAATTTGTTTTCTATTTTAGATAAATATTTAATATAAAAGTTGGCATTTCTCATGGAAACAACCCTGTTTTGATACAAACACATTTAAATATTTATTTAAAAATATATATTTATTAGAATTACAAAAAAACATATACTCATGCTCTAAAGTTTCAAGTTATAAATATACATAAAAAATTTGAATGCAGAAAAAGAAAATTTACTACATAAAGCTTTGTGTCTCACGTAACATCATTTTTTAGAATTTTATCAACAAATAAATTATAATATTAATTTATAAAAGACTATACTCAAATAATTATTTAATTCTGTCAAAAAGATACAAATATAAAATATACTAAAAGATACATATTTTATTAGTTTATATCATTTCAAAATTCAAAACATATATGCCACTTTCTAGTGATTCAAGTTTAAAGTTATATTAGTGTTGGCCATTTCCTTTACAAAAGTGTGGCACAACTAATAAACAACCAAGCAAGAGAGATTAGAAAGAGTTCACAAAACCTATCAAAGCTATCATGAGATCTATTCTTGCTAAATTACATTTGAAAAAAAGAACCTAATTTTTATTATGGCAATTATATAAAATCCTCTGATCTACAAACCAAAGGGGGTAATCAAAATAAATGCATAATGGAACTCTTAAGAAAATAATATTATTCAAATCAAAATAACATTACAAATGGTATAAAAAATGCCATGTCTACCATTCAATTAAGGCGCTTGATGCTTTACATAATCCCTATCCTTAGACATATAAAAATAGAAGAGAAATAAGCCTTAAATAAATATAGATATGGAGGGAAGGATGATACCTATCCAAGAGTCCTAAATCTATTTAAAGAAATAATTTTCATTTGCATCCTACCCTACAAATTTAAAAATTAATGATAAATATTCTTGCTTCCTAGAAAAGGATGTTACATCCTTTATAAGAACAAGAATATTTGAATTTCCATTCAAAAATAAAATTATGATATGAACTAAGGATAATACATTATCAATAAATACATCCTAGGTCCTTCCTATTCAAGTTGGGAGAAAATGTTTTTTTAATCCCTCTTTAAACATTTTATGATCCCTATTCCTTGAGGACTCGTCCCTTCAAAAAACCACCCCGTGAAATTGCTTCTCAAACAAATGCACATCATCAAAATCCAAGATAAGATAACTACAAAAGTCACTACATACATGATAATGCTTATTAGTTTCTTTTATCATTTTCAATTCTTACATGAGGTAAGTAGTGATCTAGTAAACACCCCTTAGATGAATATGACATATAAAATGACTTTTAAACACCCTTCTATCAATCCCCACCAACACATTGAGAACAAGACAGATAGAATCTCCAAGTCATTTTCTTCTCTATATCCCAAATAGTCATTTATATCATATTATAATTAATCATCCCACTAGATATTAAAAGGATTCCCTTCTATGGTGATCAAAATCCTTGTCACTTTTTTCACATTTAAATGCCTTTCTCTAATGTTTTTCCTATTCATTATCTCCCCAACTAACACATATTATTGAAAGAAATAATCCAATTTAATCTAAGAATGAAAACCAAATTGACATAGTAATGTCTATTTTATTAGAGAGCATAAATACCTATAAAATTTAATGATTTGATTTTATATAGAATATAAAAGGATATGAAAATAAAAATTTAGTCTTTGTAGACATGAAAAATATACAAATTGATCCTATACACCTGATCCTAATCTTACTAACACCAATTTATCCTGAATCATCTCCTTGACTATACAACTTAATTGAATAATATGTATTCAATTAAATTCATCATATTTCCTCTCTTAATTAAATAAATCAAATCTATCCAATTAAGTCATCATCTCCTATTAATTAAATACATTATTTTATTTAATTAATCTTATAGTCCCTCTTTTAATTAAATGATTCACTTTATTTAATTACTCTCTAAATTCATCTCCTTTAAATTAAATAAATTAACCTTTATTTGATTTAATCTAACACCACCCTCTTTAATTAAATAAATCCATTATTCCTCACGAATTTGATTTATTTAAATCCTAAAATCTAAATCAAATTGTCAAATCAGCTAAACTTCATCTAAATTAATCAAATCCTAATTAATCCTAATACTAATCCATCAAATCCTCTAGATTTTGCAACTTGCACAATAAACAATTTAATTGATTTATTAATTCTTCTATTTTCTCTCAACTTGGCATCAACAAGGGAATATTCTCCAAATATGAAAATCCCTCCAAAAGGGATGAGTACATCCAACAAGGCATTAAAGGTCTCTTACATGTCTTTTTCCTTGAGCCAAGCGACATTTACTCCATTCTTCTCTCCCCCCAACTTGTCATCTCAACAATTTCAAATTCCACCTAACCATATTTATTTACACATTAATCAGAATGTGTTCATTCCTCCTCCAATCACATGTGGACAAGTGGCCTTGTTTCATTGGTTGGTCTTTTATCCCACATTCATCCATTTTTCTTATTTCTCCCTCATTCTCTTCTATAAATAAAGAATTCCTCTATTGATTTTGGATCCATCAACTAAGAGCATAATCACTATAGGCATTTAGCATTGGAGTTCATAAGTATTTCATATTTTGTAATCAATTTAGTTAGGTTATTGGCGAATTTCATCAAGGAATAAAAATCATCATCAATGATCATCAAGTTTCATCAAGGAATTGGCAAAGGGTCATTTTCCATATCAAAATGGCACCAATTCCCCCATGGGATTGAGAGTTTGATTGTTTAGAATAAGATTTCATAGCTTTCCTTTTGTTATTTTATCTTTTGTTCTTGTTCTTCACATTCAAATGGATTTCATGGGGAATTTATATTTTATATTTGTTTCTTGACTAACTTTGTGTTGTTTTGTTACTTTGGTGTAGGTCTAAGATATCCATTCATAGTCGTCAAATAAATAAAAAAAGATTTCTTAAAAAAATATATAGAAAAATTAAAAAATATCATAGAAGATATAAAATAAAATAAAAAATAATTATAATATCCTTAAACTAGATTAATATACTAGAATGTAAACTAAATTATTATTCAAAAAAACATCATTATTTATCTTAGGCAGTGCAATGTTCACCAAATTCATACAACTAAACTAATACTTAATAGATATCTAAAAATTTGGGAGCTTAACTTTTTGAATATTCAAAATTTATATTAGCTCTTCCTACATTGAATCCTATGTGTCTTAAACATACTTTCTCAATAAGATGGTGGTAAAGTAGCTCTATTTACCACATTAATATTTTATACTATGTTAAATGGATCAAAAAATCTTTGATTAAGATTTGAATCATTTATAAAATTAATTAATATTTTAATTGTATTTACTTAGAGAACCACATTATCTACCACTTCAAAATACTTAAGATTTTATTTTGAATATATATCTTTCTTTTTCCTATCAAAGGCTTATGTGAGCATTTCTTGAATATTTTAGAGTTAGGTTTCATGTTCATGGAGAAATTTAGGAAGTTATCTATTAATCAAGAAGTGACAACATGAGTACATACAAAAAAGGATAAATTATGGTCTATCACTATTCTAGTACCATAAATCAAAATGATGTTCACTTTATTCAAATACTCATGATTACACGATTCTACCCGATGTTCATAATCCACTCACTTCTACAATTAGATATTGTATTGGTATAATCTAACACATAACATATAATCAAATTTAAAGTATTAAATTATTAAATAAATACAACTAGAAAAATTATAATGAAATTATGTCAGATTTATTTAATATTTAATAGTTCTATTAGAGTAATAAATTCAATTTAATTTTTTCGATTTTAAATAATATAACAAAATTTCATAAAGAAATATTAGAATTTATTTAGGTTTATTGTTATATTAATTACTTAATTGATGATGGTCTAAATGACACATCAACATAGATGCAATAACATATTTTATTATGTTTTGAAAGAGATAGATATATCATCAAGCCTTAGCTCACTCAAACATCTCTGCGGTCTATGCTTTCCTATTCAAACTCCTTTCCAATGATTTCTAGAGTTTTTAGGTTTACAATTATCAAATTTACTTTGATTTCAACAATTGCATTCAATTTGTAGCTATTTTAATCTAGTTTTTATTCTTGACTCAATGTTTCTCTAAAATCTTAATCTCAAGATAAATTTTGATTATTTAACAATTGAACCCATTCGCCCTAGACACTATTTATTTTCAATTTTATCCAAATATTAATTAAATTTATTTGAAATCTACTCGTAAATATATCTAAATAATTTAAAAATTGATAAAAGAATAATATTAGACAAGAATAAATAAATCTGTGTTTTCCTAAACTCTTGTGTTTGATTCACAAAAGAGAAAATCAATTTTAAATTATCAACAATTAGAGTCATTCTCACACAATCTTAGGCTAAGATAGTGCAATCTTAGAAATATTTTAGATTGACTAAACTCTTGAACTCAAGATCACCATTTATACTAATTCATTAAATCATATATCTTTATACTTGAATTGTAAACATAAATTGTTCAATCCTCCACACTCAAAAATTAAGAAGGAAATTTTGAAACATTAATATAATTTTATTTAGAAGTCCTTTGTCTCTATGTATTATAATATATTCTATCTACAACATCTTGAGTTTACAATAAACATATTTATATCATTCCCTTGAGTTGAAGACAGTTACATTGGACATTAAATGCATTTATTGGTCTCTACTTATAGGGTGGGGGCTTATGTCTTTGCTTGATCAATTTACATAAAGGTTGCCATTGGGTAGTGAACTAGGGAAATATTTGAAAGCTTTGTTATAGTTTTAACCTTAGAAAAATTTAATTTCCCTTTACACTTCTAGAGATTGTACTTTGTTGATTTTCAAGGAATGGCAAGTTGGTGAAGAAATATTAATTCCTTTGGTAATTTTGTTTCCTCACCAAGCTCTTAAATTAGCATTTGGCAACATGAAATCTATTATCATGCAAGGTTTAGAAATATCAAGAGATCCAAAAATCATTCAGATGGATGATTCATTATCTTCTCATTGTTGCTTCCATGTCATCAAAAGCTACTTTATAGGTGTAATACCCCTTCGTTTTGCCTTCTGGTTGGATAGTGTGTCCTTGTGTTGTTATGTTGCTTTGATGTGTTTCTGGATATTCAGATACCTTATTATGTTGTACTTTCTGTTAGTACCTTGACTATGGTACTCGGCTTCTATTTGTTTGTTATCTATAAAGTGACGTTAATATTATCTTTTGATGTGATGGTATTTTAATATGATGTTATCTTTATGGCATGTTTTGAATTAACATAAATGGATATTCGAATTAATGATGTTTATGCTTTGGATTATATTAATATGTTAGATTTTTCAGTTGGTTACATTGTATTGGTGAAGAGGATGGTATCGCATCACTCGCTTGCGAGCGCCCTATGATTCTGTGATTTCCTCTTCACGGTGTGTTTTAATTATGGCATGTTTATGTATGTGGATATACTCATTGTCCGCAGGTTGACAGGTATAGGACATCGACTCCACCTGGTTTCACAGGTTTGAGCGTGTCCAATGCCCAACGGTATTCGATTGGGAGATAGTATCTAGGTTTTATGTGCCAAGTCGTCAGCCTAGTCTTAGTGTGTCATCTGGTGTTAGTCGGGTTAAGTTGCCTTAATTATGTCATCTGGCTTTGATTTCAGTTTAAAGTGCAAGTTTGAAAAATGTTAAAATATATGCTCTTATAGTTAAATTGACGATTACCTTATTTGGTTTATGTTGAAATGTAATTTATTTTATTATTAATTTAATTGATTAATAAATAATTTAATCGTTGATTAAATCTATTTATTAATTAATTAAATTTATGTTGTTGAAATACGTTAAGTTGTTCATTTTGAAACTATTGTTATTTCGTTTGGAATTGAAAATAAAAGAAAATGTTTAAAAAGTCAATTTAGAAAATTTAAATTCAAAAATTGGAAAAATGAGATATTTTCTATTTCTGTTTTTTGAAATTTATGAAGGTGGTTGCACTGATATTTTGGAGATATTTTGGAATTTTCTCTATTATTGAATTTTTCTTCACAATTGGAGAGGATGAAGTTTTAAAAAAAATTTAAAAAATGGAAGAATAGAGGAGGGGAAAAATTTTGCATTTTGGGGGTTTTGGAATTTGGAAAAAGAAGTGGGATTTCTTGGAGGAGCTGGAATCAGGGAGAGGTTTTAGAGCACCTGTGACAACCTATCAAGCATGGTGGAATCAGGTTTTCTTTTCATTAAAATTATTTTCATTTTGAAAATATTCACAGAATTTTACTAGTTCTTTGAAAAATGTTTATAATATCTGTTGATTGCAAAGAAAACCCATCTTGAATCTTGTTTTCAAAACTTGAAACTTGTATTTGAAAGTTAAATTTCTCAAAACAAAAGAAAATGTTCTTGGCTATAATTTCAATCTTATTTGTTCAATTTATTTCTTCAATTCCTTAAAAGGATGTTGAATCCATGTATATGCTTATATAAATATATATATTTGTACTTTTCCTTTAAAATTTCATCTAATGGAGTTGTGCTAACAAATATTTCAAAAAAAATCCCAAATGGGGTGCTCGGATTTTAAAAAAAATCCACAGGGGTCGTTTTGATAAAATAAATAAATAAATTAATTGTTATGGGGGAGGTGCTGGGGGCTCACCCCCACTGTGCCCCACATGGGAGACATGTTGGGGGGAGTCGCACCCAGCGCGACCCCCGCAACTGCTAACCCACCCAACGCGGTGGTTGTTTACACAACTGCCGCCTCCACCGCCGGTGGGTGGTTGTGCTGTGCATAGCACCACCGAAGGTGGTGGCTGGCTGTGTACTCAGCCATCACCGCTACTACCGGTGCCTACCAGCCAGCACCCAAACTCCCCCAACCACTGCCAGTGCCCTGTGCTTAAACCGTCGCCCCCTGCAACTCGCGACCGGCGCCCTAACCCACCCGACCTTAAGCACACAGCCCAAGGTAGTCGTGGCCCAACCCTAATGGTTGGTGCGCGGCCTGAGGCGTAGATTGGGGTTATTGATTCAAAAATATATATATATAAATATCTTTCTTTTATTTTATATATATAATATTAAAATATTATTATATATATATATTAATCATTAATATATATATTTAATATTTAATATTATATGTATATAATATTAGAGTGTTGACTTATATTCATATAATATATAAATAATATACATATATGTACATTTATAATATAAAGTTATATATTATATGTATATATGTATATTATGTTATATATATATTTAGTTGAGAGCATGATTTTACTATACATATATATTTAAATATATATATATATATATTAAGTGGACGAGTAATATAAAGGCATGATTTAATCATAATTGTTTTAAATATAATTGAGAAAAATTTAGATCAATATGCTATAGTCAAAATTAATGGTTTTATTTTACCATATTTTAATAAAACAAATATTGGATTTGGGGGTATTATGTTTAATAGCAATATTAATTGACTTTAAGATGATTCAACTTGCAAGGAGAAATAATGATTTTGAAATGTCATGTTTTGAACTGATATAGGAAATGGTTAAAATAATATATTTTAAATTAGAATTCATATAATATTAAAATATCAATTTATATTGGTGATGTAATATATTTCCTGGTTGTGCATTAAGTTAAGATATATGTATATATTTATATTTTGAATATATATACATGTATATAATTAGATATTGATTTAATTGAGGATAGGTTGTAAAGGTAATTAAGGAATCTATAGTATTTTGTTTTTTAGGGAAATTACGGATTTTATTTCAAAGTAGTATATTTTGGGTAAAACAATATTATTGTTTTAAATGATATGGATTAAGTTAAGTTAATTGCTTTAGGAATGATTTTGCCGTAAATAGGAAATGTTTAGTTTATAAAAATGTTATTTTCGGAATGGTTGTATTAAACGTTTATTTTATAAATGTTGAGAACAATTAGTGAAGGAAATAGTCGGTTAAATATCATCTTTGTCCAAAAGAGTCGTTATACAATTCAGTTTTCACTAAGGCAATATAGTACTGAATATTAATTAAAGTGGATTTAGGAAATCCGAAGTAGATTTAAATCTGATTAAATTGCTTGTTTAAATGTGACTCTTTCTATTATCAATTTGGGAGAGATTAATTTGAAAAGGTTGTTAAGTCCTTGTGATAGGGTTTTAAATATGTGGGTTGTTGTATTATGTAGTCTACCTGATTTGAAATGATGAAGTAAATGTGTATTTTAATTATTATCTTCAAAGCAATTAGGATGTTAAATATCTCCCTTTTTCTATGAGAGGTGTATTGATTTAGTTTCATTAAGATAATAACTACTGAGTTATACTAAGGGAAGTGGATTTAATATATCCAAAACTAGTTTATTCCTCATAATTGCTTATGTGATTAATCCCTCGGTGTTCATGTTTTTTTTGGGAAATGGGTTAATTGTGTCTTTATTATGAAAGTCTTCCAGAGGACCCTAGAGGTTGGGGGTTGTTATTTTGTTATGTTGACCATCTGTTTATCCCTTGGGTAGTGCATGGTGTCTAGTCAGTGTTTACCCGATTTCCATGAACGGGGATGTTTTGTGTCTCCTATGAAAAGAGTGGATTATGTGATTTGTGACTCCTTGTAAGAAGTGGCCTTGTTTTCATTGTACCTCTAGTGTTGGAGTGAGTTCCTTCTTAGGTTTCCTCCTAGAGTTGGAGTGGTTGTAATATATGTTGTGTGTGCACTTGGGTTCCCTTGGTATTTGGTTTGATTGTGTGTTGTTAAGTAGAACAGTGGCTTCTGTAGGGGCCAGAACCCAAAGAGGTAAACTAGATAACCTTTGGAGGTGGTTTAATCAAGTGATAACTAAAACAATACTTAGAAGATTAGGACTAACTTCTCACTAATCAAGATAATTATGCCTCACTCATAGACACAAGGGCTCGTTTAGACTTGGGATGAGTGGGAAGGCCTGGAATGGCAAGCTCATCTATCTTGTCTATACGAAAGGTATTTGATTTTGCATGAGTGAGTATGGGGGCCAGGATTCGGTAGAGGTCACTAGGATAACCCTTTGTGGGGGTCGGAGCCTATGAAGATTCCTAGAGGTAAACCCATGATGAGTTGTGTGATGACACTCTGTCTAGGACAACAGTTGATACTTGTTACATTGTGTATGGTTCTCGTAACATACTTGATCTGCTTTATATCTGGAAGCAATGTGACCATGTTAGAGTAGTACTTGATTTGTACTTATGTTGTACTTGTGTTGTACATGTGATGGGTTGTGTCAGTTTGGTTCAGTTTTGTGTTAGCCTGTGTCTAGAGGTAGATGGTCTTGGCTAGGATTCTTTGTTATTATCTCCTAGCACGAGGGGTGGGCCTTTGGGTTCCACTTGGTTGGGTGGCGTGCACCTAAATCTGTTGGGTGCACCTAATGAGAGATGTAATCTAATTGTTTAAATTGTGAATAATGAAGTTGAAAGTTAGCTCTTATGCTTTGAAGTATTTATCTTATTTGGAATGTATGTGATTATTTTATTAATTAAATAATTGGCATGGTTTATATTCATGTTTTTTGTTGAGGTTCTATATAACCTCTGTCTCGTAACCTTAGAAGTTGTTGGATTTAGTTAGTCATCTTGCTTATTAATTGTACTTAAACAAAAAAAAATTAGTTCGTTTAAATAGTTAATTGCAACTTCCTCTAGGGTTGCGTGGCGGGGTGTTACAATAGGCTTGCACTAGGTTAGATGTTATAACAATTGTATTGTAGAGTATATTTATTTTTACTTCAATATTGGTTTAGCATCTTGCACTTGCTAATTCAAGTTTTCTTTGCAATTTTAGCTTATAGCGTAGAATTTATAGATTTTCTTTACTATAGAACAAAATGGGCCAAGCAACTACTGCAAAAGTAATATGTCCTCCATGAACTACATATTACAAGCTTGGGATATCCAGTAACTATGAAATGAAATTATATCATATGAAAAGAAGTTGAAAACATCATTGACAATGCAAAAACTATATTACAATCTATTTTATTCTTTAATTAAAACCATATCAGATTATGCACCAATCATCTACGACCTTTAACAAATATTGTAAGTAATGCTTCACCTCTGTGAGCATCACCTAGATGCAATGAGTGCTAAGTGGACCATTCATTATCATGAGAGATGGGTTCTTGTGAACCACTACTCATGAATCATGGGTCAATGAGTTTGACTCGTAAACTGCACAGTTGAATCCTGATAGCAATATCACAATTTGACACACTGTGGAAGAAATCTCCTACTTATCTATTGATGAGCTAAAGGGGCTCTATAATGAATGGTTCATAAGGCACAGCGCTTGCTGAAGGTTTTGCAAATGGGGTAGCAAGCTAAGTGGGCTTAACCTTGGGGCAAAACTCCGTTGTTAAGCGTGCTTGAGCTGGAGCAGTACTGGGATGGGTGACCTCCCGCAACGGACCAATGCTTCACCTCTATGAGCATCACCTAGATGCAATGAGTGCTAAGTGGACCATTCATTATCATGAGAGTTGGGTTCTTGTGAACCACTTCTCATGAATCATAGATCAATGAGTTTGACTCATAAACTACACGATTGAATCCTGATAGCAATATCACAACTAATAAATAATCAAACAACAACTAATTCCACCACCATACCATTGATTATATATTTATATGTCCCTTTAATACCCCCTATCCATTTGCTCATGTTTTCCTATATTAAAAGATAATGTTGACTTCATACTTCGTATGTTTTGAAGTCGTCCAAATCTTGACATTTTATCATAGCCTTTAACGACTTTATGGACTCTGCTCTAGGTGGAACAGGTTGAAATTTGAAATTAATTGAATTCCAACTTATATTTATGAACCTATTTTTATTGGTACTTACCACATCCGGATGCAGTTGTGGAAGAAAAGCGATAGAGCAGAATAGACAGCCGTGTGAATGGGTATGTAGGTGGTGGAAAAGTGGCATGGACCATGGACCGTTCAAGTCAAAAAGATTCCGTATCTCACACAGGGAGCTTCCTTCTTCTTTTCGGGTCATTCTCGTCATAGTACGTCTAATTAAAGACCAAAACTTGGTCCACTTGGTACCGACCTTTTTTCAACATGGAGAAACCCCTAAAATTTAGGAATTGACTTCCAGGGGATCGTCGTGTGCGACAACTTAGCTTCACTGTAGTTTAGGCGACATCGAAATACAAACACTATCTATGACGACAATTAAAAAAAGGCTCGATGTCACGATGCCCTTTCTTTTTATAGATTAATTTTAATATATTTTATTTAATATTTTTATCAATTTATATTTGTAAGTGTAAAAAGGAATTCTGATATTTTTTAGTATTTAATAATTCAAGAATTTTTAAATTTATATTCAATATATTTTTTTCTTTACAAATCTTTATTTAGCAATTTAAGTACAATTTTTTTAAAATTGTGTGCTAAAGATGTTATATAGAAAGACAAAGCTTAATATTATTATTGTTATCTATAATATCTACTAAGAATTAAAAAAAATTATCTATCAAATTATAATCAGCATAAAATGGACATAAATGAGTGTTTGATCATTATTCAACAATTACTAAATTATTTTCATATCTTTAAAATTATTAAATATCTTGTTTACTTGCTTCTGTATTGTCCTCTCCTTGAACTAGCAGCTAGGACCAATCTAATTATAAGTAGCCAATTTAAGACTTATTTTCTGCACTTTTAGATCTATTTAAAAGTTGATGTTTTTTTTTGAGATTAAACATTCTCATTGACTTGTTGAGTATTGATTCAAACATTTATTAGATTATAAAGTTTATAAAGATATGATATGGATCAAGAACAACAATTTAGCACTAACTTCTTCTAAAGATTTAGTAGGTAAAAGGAAGAGTTGATTGTCAAATAATGACAAAAGATCAACATTTCACAAAAAAAAATAAAAAATAATAAGATTTACTGTTCCATAGACTATCTTTGACTTCATTATCATTTATTGTGATTTTTTTTTTTTCTATTCTATTCTAAATTAACTTAAAGAGGTGGAAGGTATAAATGATTTAAAAATGCCGAACAAAATTATAGCCAAATAGATTGGTTGAAATATTGTCTCTTGCCCTGTGTTATGATTATTGTACTGCATGAGTTGAAGAGCTGGGAGTTGTGAAGATCTGAAAATGGTGAGGAACAGGATTGTAGCGAAAAATTGGTTGAAATATTGTCTTTTGCCCTGTGTCATGATTACTCTACTGCATAAATGCCAATCGTTGACAATTGACAGGAAAGACACCCTTCCAGTGGGGAGTGCCCTCGCCGGAAATCAGACCCTGGTCGCAAAGAATGGCACGTTTGCATTGGGATTTTTCAGTCCCAACAACACCAATAACTGGTATATTGGCGTCTGGTATGCCAAAGTCTCGAACAAAACTATTATTTGGGTGGCTAACCGCGAAAATCCTCTGAAGAACATGCCCGGTGTTTTAAATTTATCGAGAGATGGTTATCTCCGATTGTTTGATTCACGAGGACGATCAATTTGGTCGTCCAAAAACAGCTTGAAGGCATCCCGGGCATCAATGTTGGAATCAGGCAATTTGGTTTTGGTAGGAACAGGGGCCGGCAATATTTCTGAAATTGTTTGGGAAAGTTTCCAACATCCGGTAGATACATGGCTGCCAGGGATGAAGATGTGGAAAGGAATGAAACTAACTTCTTGGAAGAGTTCTGCTGATCCAGCACCTGGACCTTTCTCATTCCAAATTGATCCTTCCCCAGGAAAGACTCAGTTTTTGCTCCTCTCTCACAACAGTGGTCTGTACTCGTCTACTGGAGAGTGGAATGGAGAGTACTTCGCAAATATGCCAGGATGTGCCAGGGCGGGGTCTGTTGTTAAAATAGAGTTTGTAACGATTTCTCCTTCAAGAATGTACTGCACATATACAATTAGCAATATGATAAGGGGACGCGGAATTTTGGAAAAGAATGGTGAATATCGGGCGTACTATATGATGCAAAATGGTGGGTGGATGCTGGATGGGTTCGCACCAAGGGATCAATGCAATGTTTATGGTGTGTGTGGGGCTAATGCAGCATGCAAGGGCTACGCAACGTTCAGTGCCCATGTCACAGGCAATACCAATGATACGTGTATATGTTTAGAGGGGTTCAGGCCCAAAAAGAGCCGTGCTTGGGATTCTCAAGAGTGGTGGTTAAGCGGTTGCGTTCGCCGAAGTCCATTGCAGTGCTCTGTCACAAATTCTACCGACGGTTTTCTGAAAGTAAAGGACAAGCATTTGGCCGATGATCAAGCGGCTGCATATACCAATGAGCAAACTCTGAATGGATGCCAACTTGCCTGTCTCAACAACTGCTCGTGCATGGCCTTTTGGCTCAGTAGCTCCTCTCCTCCTCTGTGTCGATTGTGGATTGGGGATTTGATGAATGTGCGCGACTCAACCGGTGGCCAGTCGTTCTATCTCCGTTTGGCAGCTTCTGAGTTACGAGATTCGACTTTCAAGCCAACAACTAAATCCTCTCTCCTTAGTATTTTGCTTCCTGCGGGCGCTGCGGGATTTTTACTTGTCCTGGTCGTGTTTATCATGTGGAAACGTGGAAGAATGCTTAAGGAAGATGACGTCCCCACATCCCTCAAAACATTCACTTTCCGAAAGCTGCAGATTGCAACCAAGAATTTCAAGCATAAACTGGGAAGCGGATCATTCGGCTCTGTGTTCAAAGGAACTCTACCAGACAATACTTTGGTAGCTGTCAAAAAATTGAAGGGTCTAGCGCAAGCAGAGAAGCAATTCCGAGCAGAAATAAGTACCATTGGTAAAATACAGCATGTGAATCTGGTCAGGCTGTGGGGATTTTGTGCGGAGGGATCTCGAAGGCTACTCGTTTATGAGTACATGCCCAACGGCTCTCTTGAGTCCTTCCTCTTCCGCAGAAAAGACGGAGAAGCGCAAGGGAAGTTGTTGAATTGGAAAACCAGATTTCAGATAGCGTTGGGCACTGCACGAGGATTAGCTTATCTCCACGAGGAATGCAGAGATCGTATCATTCACTGTGATATTAAGCCAGAAAACATACTCCTTGACGCCGACTTTTGTCCCAAAGTAGCTGATTTTGGGCTGGCAAAGCTGGTGGGTAGAGATTTCAGCCGCGTACTGACCACCACGAGAGGAACGATAGGGTATTTGGCTCCAGAGTGGATCTCCGGTCTTCCCATCACTTCCAAGGCTGACGTATATAGTTATGGCATGACACTGCTGGAGATAATATCAGGACGAAGGAATATTGACCTCAATGCGCCCGAGCCTAGCTCCTTTTACTTCCCTCCCTGGGCCGCCGATCAATTCCACAGAGGAAACCTCATGGCCATTGTTGATGGGAGGATATCAGGTGAGGCAGATGCTCAAGAGGTGAGAAGGGTTGTTACAGCAAGCATATTATGCATTCAAGAAGACGACAATGTTAGGCCGACCATGGCTCAAGTCATGCAAATACTCCAAGGGACAATGGACACCAACGCACCGCAAATTCAGGCGTCTCTAGACAGTCTTCCAGATCACCATGGGGGTGAGGAAGAGGGCGATCTTATTTAACATTTACTCATTTCGTAAAAGGTTTATATATATGGTTATGAGTGGTCAGACTCCAACTCCATGGTTTTTTTTTTTCGGTATTAATCAAAGCTAAAAAATACAGAGAAATAAATAACAGCAGTTCAATAATGAACTGCACAGACAAAAGAAAGGAAGAATTACATGTCAGTTCAGAGGCAAAGCTGATTAACAAACAGAATTATTTTTCAGCGCAGAACATAGCTACAACAGTTACCAAAACACATGACAACGAGACGATTAAACTTCAATTTTTTCAGCTACATGAAGGAGATATTTGTTACTTCAGACAATTTTAAGAACTTTTCAAATTTAGACTTTAATCGCCCTTTCGATTCAAGGAGGTTGTCATGTGTTTTGGTAATCCAGGGGTTAATGTAACTGTTATAGCTTCTATGAAATAATGTGGTAATTGTCTATGAAGTCTATTCTTCAAGCTTAAAAGTATATTTTTTATTTTTTATTTTTTTAATATATAAATTTGTCTCAAGATTATGCTAGTTTTGATTAATAAGTAAATGTCAAAAAGTATTTCTTTTAGCTATTATGTTTTTTTTATAAAAAAATTATACAATTTTTAAAATCGAGAATTTTATCTTATAAATGTGTTTTTTCTACTTATAGTATTGATCCACAACATATTCTTCAATACTAAATTTGTTCTTTCAGACTAGATAGTAAGATTTAATGTTTAACCGTGTATCAAAGTTGTTGTCAAGATTATCCAAAAGCTTAATGTAAATTTTTTATTTCTACTTAAAATTATTCTCTATTTTATTCAGTGCAATCTAATAATTTCTTTCACAAACATGAACACAGTAAAAATATTATCTATCATTTTTTTGAACATAAAATAGACAAACTTAGTTAACTCATCCATTATTTGACTAGAATACAATCATTATTATTCTTAAATTTTGATAATTAAAAAAAATACATAAATATTATTATCTATTTAATTGAAAAAAATATATGAATATAATTATCTGCTAATATACCTTTCTCGTTTGATATTTGAAACAATTTTCCACAAAATTAAATTATTTTAATTCATTCTACATTTATAATAGTTCTACTTAACTTGTGATACGTCTCTCTAACTATGTTAAATTATTTGGTTTGGAATTCAAGCTCTTTAAATGGACTAAATTTAATAGAAAAAATTATGGATGGTGTTTCAGTCTGCAGCCATATGCACTATTTTTATGAAAGAACAGTGAAGGCTAAAGTCACGTAGTATTATTTTTATGTCATTTCTTACGTCTCCACTACTACGGACGGAAATGAATCTCTTAACCCTATGCGCCACCCCACGTGGCTGTCCAATTTATTGGATGTGAAGTCATTTTTGTCATATGTTTTGGTCTTTTTTAGCAATTCATTATTGGAATTGTAGGAAAATTTATCATCATGATAAATTCATTTCAAAGAAAATTTACTAAATTTATGTGTGGGAAATTCATCACATTAAAAGTTTGTGATTAATTTTTTGACTGGTAGTGAATTTTCATTGAGATGAATTTGTCATGACTGTGAATTTTCCCTGGTGAATCATTGACCGTCCTTGTTTTTTCATTGGAAAATGTTTTTGACTGTTTGTTCCTTTTAATAATAGTGTGAATTTCATCCATGTGATTTTACCGTATATCATTATTTAATAATTTCTTTATTAAGTCATTTTCACATCATAAATATCATAGACTATTAATTCTTTATTTAATAATTTTATTGTATTTTTCTCTATGTATGATTATTTATTTGAAGTCACTTTCATATTGCACATATTTAATGTCAATATCATTATTTAATATTTTTTTTATTTTCCTCTGTGCTTTATATTTATTTGAAGTCACTATCATATCACAAATATCTTTTGAGTATTGATTTTTTATTTAATATTTTTTTTTAATTTTCTTCTCTCATCTATATTTATTTGAAGTCACTTTCATATCACAAATATTTTATGTCAATATCATTATTTAATAATTTATTTATTTTCCCCTCTAGTTTATATTTATTTGAAGTCACTATCATATCACAAATATCTTTTGACTATTTGTTCTTTATTTAATATTTTTTTTAATTTTCCTCTTGGATCTATATTTATTTGAAGTCACTTTCATATCACAAATATTTTATGTCAATATCATTATTCAATAAAAAAATTATTTTCCTTTCTGATCTATGTTTATCTGAAATCAATTTCTTATCACAAATATCTTATGATTGTTCATTCTTTATTTAATAATATTTTTTCCCTCTTGATCTATGTTTATTTTGAAGTCATTTTCATATCACAAATATCTTTTGATTGTTCATGTTTATTTTTACATTTATTTTTCGAATGATGCAAACAAGTGTTTTCACTTTAGTTTAAATGTTTTTTTGTAATGTAATAAGAGTTATATAATTATTATTAAAAAATATTTAAAAATGAATACTTAATTTTTTTTTTTATGAACAACTGATGTCAACCTCGTAGATCTTTCTCCACTTTTGTTGGGATTGACGATAGTCTCATAATGTTTGAGTTTCCAAAATCAAAGTATTTCATCTTAAACATATCCATGATAGAGGAATTTGAGACTAGAGAATGACAACACAATTATTAACAAGAGACGCATTTGCGTCAAGTTCTGCCCATTGTAGAGTGTGCTTGGTTGTTTTAAACATTTAGTTAATAGAAGTAAGTTGGGGTGTAATTTGATTTTTTGTTGTTGTATAATGTTATTATTATAGTTGATTAATATTGTAAAAAAATTTAAAAAATATTCATGTGGAGTGTGCTTGTTGTTTTAAACATTTAGTTAATAGAAGCAATTAGGGGTCTAATGTGATTGTTTGTTGTTGTATAATGTTCTTATTATAGTTGATTAATTTTGCAAAAATAAAAAACAAAAAAACATATGAGTGTGCTTGGTTGTTTTAAACATTTAGTTAATAGAAGTAGGTAGGGGTGTAATATGATTGTTTGTTGTTGTATAATGTTATTATTATAGTTAATCAATATTGAAAAAACTTTAAAAAATATTCAATTATAAAAATATATTATTATAATAACTCCATATGTATATTTATATGATAATATGATATTTATGTCATTTTTGTCTTGCTAAATTATATTATTACTTGTATATTTTTTTAAATATCTACATTAATATTTAATGGACAAATTTTATTGAAATATAAAATTGTAGATAGATAAATTTTACTTTGATATTTATTAAGATAGATAAATTATATTGTGATATTTAATACACATTATAAACAAATATAAAATATGCATTGAGTGTACTCACATTTACTTAATAAGCTTTGAAAATCTTGCCAATTATTAAATAGAATATGTAAAATATTACCTCTAAGTCAACAATGCAATTATATTGTGATGTATGTAATAGTGCTCATGTCATTCAAGTTATTAATAGGTTTGAATTTTGATTGAATGAATTAAATGCATTGTATTGCACATAATTTAGAAAAGAAAAAAAAAAGAAAAAAATCCTAATTTTTGCATTGACTATTCACAACATGAACCAATAAAAAGAAAGATAAAAGATATTTTAGCAATTCTAAAAATAGACAATTAAAAATAGACTATATAAAAGTGTTGGTCAAGTTTTTAATTCCAAATGTTCATTGGTTGAATTGTCACTATCAATTAAAAAATTTGAATTGAATGAATGCATTAGTATTCTACTGGGGCATAACTAATAATAGTGCATAGCCAAGAGAAGTTTGAATACCATCAACAATGTTTTTGAGCTGGCATGAAGAACTACACCAGGAGCGTGGGAGGTATCACGTGGACTTGGAGTGTTCCAAAAAATCATATATGCTTTCCTATATATATATCATTATTTTATCTCCAAGAATAATCATAATGCATTGGGTGTTGCTTCGCTTTAGGCACCGGTTCTCACTACTTACCTTCTAGATCTTCATGTGTTGTCTTATTGGAGTAACAGATCATTTAGGAGCAATACATTCATTTGAAAGGGAAATTTTGATGTTTAAATTTAGTATTTATTAATTGTTTGGAAGCCCTCAAGGAAAGGGCATCTCATTATGATTTTTTTTTTTTGTGTATGTATTGATATAACATATGTGGAATAATCTCTTGTCATGTAAGAAGTGTAAGAGATTATATGATATGTATATCTGAATGTAGAAGGGAGTTACATTGTTCACTTGACTTTTTGATCAACTTATGATGCATGTTATGACACATCATAGAGTATCCTTGAAAAGAGATAATGGAGTCAAAATGAATCACCCAAACTATTGAGTGGGTTATGATGAAGTTATGATAGCTTATGACATGTGTAAAGAATATGCTATTTTAGCTTTTGGACTTGTGTTCGGATTTTGGAATTGAATTTTAACTTAGAATTTGGGCATCATATTTTGGGTGGTTTTAGCTCACAATTTTCTATTTACCATTTGGTGGTTTCATGAATTTCTCCTATTTATTTAGTGCTTGAGATGGAGTTTCATAGTGTATTTGTATATATTGTTATTCTATAGGAAAATATCTAAACACAATTGGATATGCATGAGGATAGATTCTCTTGGATTGTTTTGTATTCATATTGTTACTAAGTCTAGTTGAACATAAATTGTTGACCCCAAGAACTTCACACTATATTGATACCCTATTTTTTCTATAATTGTCATTACATTAACTATTTATTTATTTCATGGCCATATTAGGAAAATAAATGAAAATCCCAGACAACTCGACAAATTTAGGCCAAAAACACCTAGTTAGGGGTGAGGGTTCCATCGACTTAATGGTGACCTAATTAAATATTTAATATTTTTGTGTCGATCCTTGGAGATTTAAAATGGATCCTCCCTCGGCCTATGTCCAAAAAGATCAATTAGGATGCATATATAAATATTTTTTCTTCTCATTTAAACATTAGAAGCTATTATGATCAATCATTCACTCTTATGCTCTTATTATGAAGAATTATACAAGTTATCCTCTACATGCTAACTACATAAATCTATTATGTTTTGTGAATTAACCTATTATAGGTATTCAAGCAATCCAATCATCGATCAAACAACCTTTTGTGGCAACTTATGGTTTGAAAATCACTTTGACAAAGATTTGATACCTAAGGTAACATTATCCATTATCATTTTTTAGGAAAATTGCTACTAGAGACGATAGCACTCTATATTCATTGAAAAATAAGTTTTGTAAATCACAATTTCCACCTTTTGTGGAAGTTCTGAGTACAATATGGAGTTTTCCAACTATTGCTTTCTTTCTCTTAACCTTAGTCCAATCATCATCATAATGAGAATATTTTTGAGTATCTTGCACTACATTTTCTAAGTGGTTCTTCCCCTCCAAATCACTAGATTTAAAGTGGCCATTCAGAGCCCCACTCAATGCTTTGACAACCTAAAGAAGATGTAGAAGGATCTAAGATCATAGAGGAATGACTACTCTTGGAGAGATTTGTAGAGGTTACAATCTTTGTTTTTCCTACGCTGGAACCAAGGGAGACTAAAGGTCAATCCATAAGGGGAGGAAGGATTATTTTCCTTCAAAGAAGAGTGTATGAATTCCTGAGGGGGATTGGGTTGAATGATGTAGTGTTGAGCTTCTGCCCCAATCCACCAAGTGGGTTTTGTCGAGTTCAAATTTCCAAATACATGCTTCAAATTACATTGGGAGGATAAGTGTTCCATTGATAAATAATTCCTACATCTAAATGCAAATTTTTTATAATCAATAGGTTGTCTCTTGCATATTTTTCCCACTTTCAAAAAAATCTTGGTAGGAAGGCCATTCGCTAAATCCATTTAAAAACAAATATGAGTTTTATCACTAAAAGTTGTACCCCTCCTAAGTTGTGAAACTTAGCACTTTGGTGAAACATGGGAACTACGTAAAGTAGAAAAGAACCTCTAAACAAAGCTAGCTCTTTTACATACTCACCTAATTAACTATTCTAAAGACTTGCAGAGGAAAAGAGTAAGGAGGCAACATGAAATGAAACTAAACTCCTATGGTTAAATGCACCTAAATGTTATCTAAAACCTCTAAAGTTGCTTGTACACATAGTTTCAATCAACAACAAGCTTAACATGCACAACTCAAATAATTATATGCCTTGCATAAATATTTCATAAGAAGGTTCCAATGCACTCAATTCAAGAAGTAAAATAATTTCCACAACTTGAACTACTTGCAACACAACACAACTTACAACCTACAACACACATATACTTTTGCACAAAGGTGAAGCTAATGAGACACAATAACAAGGAATATGACAAGTTCACATGTAATTGCATCAATCATCAAAATTCACACAATAAAATAGAAAATGAGAAGGCAAAATACTTATCTTCATTTATCTAAAAAGGTGAAACACTACTATACATTCTTTCAAAAGAGTTACAATAATGTCTCTTGTTGAAAGAAAACTCCAAAATTGAGTTACAATACTACTAGAAAAAGAAAAGAACTAACTTCACAAATGAATAATGAAGTTACTTAAGCTTTTCCAATCAGTTCCACCAAAATAGGAACAAGAAACCCCCTTGTTCGTACACACCAATAAATCCTAAAAAATAGCCCCCAAACTCCCTCCAAAATGACTCCAAAGTGAAAAAACGGGCAAACCTTAACCTTATCCATCATAAAGGCATAAAAAACTACCCCTAGATGCTCTCCAAGGCCTTTAAACTTAGTTAAAACCACTCCTATATTGCCTCCAAATGTTGGTCAACCTCCTCCAACTTCCCTATATGCTTGATACACATAAATCTTCACCCCTTTGAGTCATCACTTAGAAACAAATGCTCTTTATTTTGCAAATTTAAATAACAATTAAAATAAGTGATTTATAATTACATCACTTAGCTAAATGTTTTTTACATTTAAAAATAAAATGCAAAATATTGGCCATGACTCAACCAATATCTTAAAAAATGAAATCAAATACAAACCTAAGTTAGGGAATACCCCCTCTTGGGGTTCCAAATTGAGAAGTACAATGAGTCCTATAGAATAGCCACTTTCTAATGCTCAGACTCAAAGGTAGATTTGGCCAACTGACAAGATTCAGTCAAAGATTTAAATCTCCTACACTTCTGGCTTTCTAGGACCAAGGTGGATCTCCCTTCACAATGCCTAAAGACTTAATTCAACTATGCACAGACATTGCATTTTATAACAGATAATTTCGAATTAAATTATACCAAGGAAAGTCTTGACAACTTCAAATCTGCCTATATTTTTGGTATCTCCACTCACTCAACAATTGGGAAGCAAAATTTAACACTAAAACTTAAAACAAACAATAGGAATTAAAATGATTTTTGAATTTGATAATTATTTTGAAACGTGTTTAGCTGAGTGACAAATCAATGCCTAACTTTGGGTCACAGAGTCAAATATAGAATCATAAATACAATCTCATCAGCAAACAAAATTCAACCAGTGGATTGAAAACTACTAATGCCTTACACTAAAATATCCACTCTGCTTGTCATCAAATCTCTTCTTATATATCAACCTTGCACACTCAAAATCACAATTATTTGCTCAAAATAATTTAACTATTTTTTTGAAATAGAACCTTGAACAAATAACACAATCTCAAGGAAATTGAGATGAAAATTTCAAAATACTTTGTATTAAATTAAATTCATATTATTGAAAGTATACAAATCTGGAGACAAATCTAATAATAGTTATGCCATGTTTTCACAAACTGGTTGATATTTACTCATGAAATTGAAACATTACAATCACATATCCAATTCATAACTTGGACTCAACATTTCTCTATCCACCCAGCCAATCCAAAAATTTAGAACCCTTTATAATGAGAAAAGAAGAGAAGATATAGAAAGAAGAAGAGCCCAAGAATTAATCTTTTGAAGACACCTGAAACTTCATCCTTCATTGATCAACAACAAGAGGTCGGGAAAAGCCTCTCTCTTCTCACTTCCTTTGCTATAGAAAACTTTGCCTCTATTCTGAACACTAATTTACAATAGAAAAGGCAATTCCCTATGAAAAATGTCCTCATTTCTTCTTCCATTTTTCCCTATTTTTCCCTTTTGTTATGCTACAGATTACAATTGCATTTTCACTTATGTGCCCAACACATAATCTTTTCTTATAAGGTGAATAATAAATTCTCTTTACCCATAGTGAATATTTAATTCACTCCTCTAAATAGAATTGAAAAATTTACCCCTGCCTCCATTTACTTTGTTGTATTTTCACTTTATCAAATCATCCTATGCCATTACATTTACACGGTGAAGGACTTTTGAATACTACACCTTGAGCTTCAATGAAAAATTTACTTGTGCACTCCTTAATTGCAATTTACATTTAAATGCCCAATACAGTAAAATATTTATTTTATTTTATGTTCCAAGTCTTTGCTTTGCCACAATATCTAAAATATTTCAATTAAAATATTTCCTATTGTAGTTCATTTAAAATCCTTACCTTTTAAATAGTAAATACCTTTATTCACAAGGCACCAAATCTTTTCCAATGCTTATTTCACTTTCACCCCTATGGTATTTAGAAAAGTGAACATTTTAAAAAAAATATTTATCGGGCAAAGTAAATCTTTCTTGTGCCCTTTATATTTACCATCGGGATTTTAAAACTATACTTGTGCATTCAAAATATCTTGGGCCCACACTATCCACATGGCAAGAGCATGCACACCATGTACATCTTCTTGTCATGTCATCCTTATTCTTTTGTGATGCATGAGATTCTTCCACATAGCTTGTCTTTTGATGGTCGTTGATTCACTTGCTTTCTCTAACTCCCGTATGTTCGGCTCTACAACTCTACGCTCCTTGGGAATGGCAGTAGTCAACATGTGAATTCTCACAACAAGCACAAAACAAATTTTCTTTTCTTTCAATGTCCACGCCATATACATGTGAGCCTTCCACCAGAATTGATCAGTTGAGCACATCAAGTGTATTCATCAGCACTCAACCCATTTTTTATCATGCTTTACCCTCCTTCATAACTCCCCACAGTAGATTTGAGCCAAATTTACCCATAGGACATGCACTAAAAAGAGATATTTTTAGTGGCATCTTCCTATACCAGTACAAAACTCACATTACACAATTAAAGTGGTCTTTCAACCAACACAATAACTACCTTTTAATATACACAACACATATGTTTTGTGGTTAATGTACCATAATCTACACACAATTCAAGCCTCCCAAAGACGTGATGACTCCTTCATTAGATCCCTTCTTTATTGTGCCAACAGTTTACAATATAATTCCCTAACCGTTTGGAGACATGTTGGGAAATTTTATCGGTTGTTCCTCATCGCTCAAAGTTTCAAAGCAACTCATTGATTCACTTTTCTCATCTTTGAATGATTTATAATTCTCTAAGCCAATCATCGGCTTGTAGTTCCATGTTGCCAAATGTACAAGAAAAAATTGATGAGTTTGTTCCATTCAAAGTGCATTCTCATCCAAATCTAGGTAGTAAGTATCATGGTGTTCCCTCATGTAGCATCTTCATGTATTGTGTAAAAGGTTTTTGGAATATCCAAAAGACCCTTTCAAGATGTGTGATGGTTGCTCTCTCGATGTTGGTTTAGTGCTTCAATCTTCGAAGCTTCGAAATCTTCTTTTGAGAATCATCTTAGCTCCTTTTGGCCTCTGATGTATTGTGCCACAATAAATTTCATTAAAACAAGCTTGATACATTTCATTGGTAGTACAAACCTATTGGAATCAAGCGAACACTAAGAGAGGGGGTGAATCAATGTTCAATAATATTCAAACTTCATCCATTCAAAACATGAAACCATTTCATCATTGCATTAAAGAAAAGATGTATGCATTAAAAGTAAACATCCACAACATCAATGTGACACTAATTGTTTTGTGTGGAAACCCTATTAGGGGAAAAACCATGGTGGAGATTAATCCACAGTTTGAGTACTCAAAATATAGTGTTTATAAAAGGAATGCACTTGCATTCAGCCACATTGCTTAGAGCTCACTGCTCAAAAGAGAAAGTTTTTTTGCCTACACAATTTAGATTAAAACCATCTAAAGAGGTGAACTGAGATTGTAGCATCTAACAATTTTGGGTAACAGTTTCGGTGAAGCTCACGAATGTCATTTTGGATCTTCTTTTTGAATTTTTACTTCACTCAGCCCTATTCTGCTCTTTACTGCTCTTCGCATCAATTTCGCATTACTGCTCTACTATGACTCACAATTCACACTTATTCATATCCTAACACCACATCTCTATCACTTAAATGACAAAAACAATCTCTTATATATATCCACAATCAAAGACTAATTCATTCAATAGTTCGCTTCATACGGTATTGAGATATTTTAAATTGTCAGCCAAATCCACCACAAAATCTTTATCCACATCCTCTAAAGTTAGTTAAGAAAAAGAGAGGACCCAAATAATGCTTAATCCAACATTGAGACTTATGATTAAGTTCATCTTAGAAATCCATGAATTCCATCCTTGTCGAGTCGGCCTTCTAGCATAGATAATCAATAGATTAGTGCACCGTACCTCTTAGATCACTTACCAGTGAGTGCACATCAAATCTAAGATACTGCAAGCCTCTAGAAACCTTCCACAAAGATTTATAACCTAGAATATATGTCTGGTGGGGTGACTTGATCATCTTTTATGCCTTTAACTAGATCCTCTATTCTTTACTCTGTTATGCCAGTAGGAGCCAAAATAGTGTTGCACATACAGATCCAATACTAGAGTTGCATGACTTGGGTTGCCATCAATGATGAAACCTACAAGCCAAACTCCTTAGCCATATGCCAACAATTTCCCCCTTTGAAATTGATGGCAACACTTAGTGAAAAATGACTAATTGTTGGAATCATTTAGGTATACTTCCAAACTACTTGTTGTAGTTTTCTCCCCTGAGATTCATACGATATTTTCTCCCCTTATAAGGCATTTTTCACTGCATTTTCTCCCCCTTTGACATCAATGAAAAATCTAGGATGCCATATGCCAAAAACTCTACCAAAAAGGTGAGAAAACACATGTTCAAAATCAATAATTTAAGAAATATTGCATATATATGCTTATAGTTCTTCTCCTTTAAACAAAATTGCAAAAACTTGAAAACACTTTGATGCTAACTTTAGAAAATTAACTTGTTGTTTTTCTTCACATTTGGAAGAAACTTCTCCTAACTATCAGTTGCAATTCCAATGCTGATAATCAAGCTATTATTCTTGGAAGTTTTGTTGATAATCTCAATGAGATATTTAGGGATTGTGATTACTTCTTCCAAATTTTCACCATTTTTGAGAATTTCCACTAGCTGCTCCAGCCTGCACTCAACTAAATCTTTTACCTTCCAAAAGTTGTCCATAAGAACATTCTTGGGTATCTGCAATTCCCAAATTCTCCTTCTGATAATGCCATCTGGATCCTCAGACATGTCAAAAAAAATTCCAATTTCATTCAGTTTTGTCTCAATTTGATCCAACTTCTCCTTGTAATTGTTGACTGTATGAGGCCAATAGACACAATATTTGTAGATAATTGTGGCTGAGTTGATGCTCTTCCTTAACTCATTCATTTTCTTCTTAAGCTTAGCAAGGGATACTCTGAATTGTTCCTTCAGGTGAGAGATAATTTCACCTTCTTCTTTGCTTTTGTCTATAGAGCCCATTGGTTCTCTGCTACACTCAATCATTTCTTCAGATAAAATATATCCTTTAGACTTTCCAATCTTATCTTACAGTGCTCAATATGAGCATTCCAAAATTCCAAAATTAAATCTTGATCATAAGATGGTCTAACTGACAATAACCTTGCAATCCTTTGCATACCACCTGCACTTTGGATAAGTTCTTGTAGCTTCTCTTTTGACAGATCTTCTTCTTCCTCACTACCTTTTTCAATACTAGAATCCTTAAAACAAGACTTATCAGCATCCACATGTCCATTGTCCACACTCAAAATAACACTCAGAAGATGTATCAACATCCCAAATAATGTTCTCCACTTTATGTTCATTGACAAGCTTATCAAAATTCGATATGTTATCACAAAAAGAAGCTTCAAATATAGGTTCATATAAATCAAAACTTTCATTTACAACAAATTCATCATAGTGCTCGTGTTCAAGAAAAATTCACTAATGTGAAGAGCATCACATTCAGCATTATCTCTTGTTGCTCCAACATGAAAATTTGAAGCATACTGCCCATGAGAAAAATTGTGAGTTTCAGATCCAAAAAAAAGGTCCTCATATGCATCCATGTGATTGACACAATCACATTCTTCAATTGCAAACTCATAATAAAATATGTCATTAGTTGTACTAGTATTTATCTCTACATTTTCGTGCTTTCATGTAAAACTACATTTGTGTTATTCTCATGCAAACATTTAGTGATAACTTCAAAGTAAGCAAAAGAAGTAGAAGAAGGTAAAGCATCAAACCAAACCAAATTTCCTAGTTTATCATTGTCAACATATGCATGCTCCTCATAGTCAACTATGTGAGATGATTCATCCAATGAAACTCTTGCGTAAATATCTCCTTCTCCATTCATATTGCTACAACAATCAGCAGGCCTACCTTTTTCAATGTCAAACTTAAAACCATCAATGATTTCTTCATTCTAACTTCTCACAAATGATTGCTCTAACTGAAACTCATTGCATACCTTGTCATTTGTAGATGATATACTAACATTCTAAGAAGAATTTCTCAAATCAACAAGCTCCTTTATCTCATCATGAATGCTTGCATCAATTCTACATTTAATACTTGTAAGATCAGTATGACCAAGTGCATCAAATACTGTTGATTACATATTTATTCTTCAAAAAGAATGCCCAATTCATATCCATCATCATACAATAGTGAGGCTTCATAAATGTTGTCATCATTTTCCCTGTTGAAGCACCCTTCACTTGAAGAAATAAACTTTGCTTCCTTCTCTTGAAAGGACTCATAGTCACCAGGGCTACAAATAGAACTATAATCATCTTGATCACCTAGACAAGAATGCTTTTCAGCTAGCTGCAAACTTCCATTTGCAACATCAATGTTCTGATCATGAAGACATGAAACCTCATAATAAGAATGCTCTTCAAATGTATATTCAAAGTCCATAGAAGATAAAATACTTTCAACTTGTCATCTACATCATTGCAGCTTTCTTTCGCTATAGAAATTTGCTTTCTAGTTTTGCATTTTCAGAGCAAATAGAAGACACTTCACATGTTTCATTTATCTTATCATGTCTTTCGTCATTATGGTTGCAATTTTCTTCAAGGTACATTTCTTTTGTAGGTTCTTCAAAAACAACATCCTTATCACAAAATGATGCATTATCCTTGTCTTTTATTATACCATCATCACCCATTGGACTAAGTCAAGATGTGTAGAATCATGATGGGCCAAAAAGTGGTGATATGTAAGTGATATGGCCCATGTGGTTGACGAAGTTTATTTTTACCAAAAATTGATGAAACGAAAAGGGTTTTATAAAGGAGATTCTCAGCTTTCCACCAATATAAATTATTCTTTACTTTGAATTTAATAAATTATTATTATTCATTTTCTATTTGAAATATGGCTAAAGTCCTGATCGATTGGTTGATTGAAAAACATCTATAGCTTTCAAACGGTATCACATTTTTTGAATCCAAAACATATGTAACATTCTATGCTTTGCATATTATAGGATTAAAAAAAAAATGAATTTCATGAAGTTTTGACTAAGATAAGGTGGTCAAACATACGAGTTTTTATATTTTTTAAAAGTTGTCATAAAAAAATCATAATTAATTATTTACTTGGAAAAAAATTACAAAAAAATATGCATCACATTGGGACATGAGTCCTCTACTTATATCTAAAATTTTATAAAAAATATTATCATTTTATTGTTGTTAGGGTGGTTAGATAGACACCTACTTCTTATTTTTTCCCTAAAATTTAAGTACTACTACATTGAAATTACAAATTTTCACCAAATAGATTTTTTTTTTTCAAAAAAACCTAGTAGTTTAGAAACTACATTCAATTTTCTATATATTCTATTCTTAAATATTTTTGAAATAATATAAATAACTTATTCAAATTTTTATGTCAAGTTGCCTAACTTCGATTTTTTGAATTTTCATCGTCACTTAAGGGCCTATTTTTTCCATAATGATCCTTGCAACATACCCTTGATTGAAAAATTACCATCACATAATTGAGTTAGGATATTACTTCCATATTTCTGTATCATTTTTTCAATTAGTGAAAACCATTGATACAAGCATTTAAGGCTAGGGGGCTTTAAGTGAACTGGCATAGTGCTCCAACTCGGCTCCCAATTCACATAGAACAAATTGATGCAAGATGATTCATTGGGACTTTCTAATTCTAGTATATCAAGCAGAAATTTCATGAATCTATCATAAAATTCATAAGGGGATTCATCTTTAAATCTTTTCATATCACATAATGCATCAATATATGATATGGACTCAACCTTGTTTGCATATTTCTCATTATATTCTTCTTGGGTATATAGATTTCTTTCTTCGAACAATAATTCATCATTCACTATTGACTCTTATTCAAAATAATCAAGGAAATGCATTATGAACTTATGCCATGAATCTATGTAATGCATTGGCAAACAAGGAAACCAACATTGAGTAGTATCTTGTAAGGTTCTTACAAAAAACCTTCATTATAGCATCCTCTTCTTCAATTTGATAGTCTTCCATCACATCAAGAAAACCTTGTACATGTCTTAATGTCGATTCTTCAAAATCTCATCTAAACTTAGGAAAATATTCATTAATTCTTCTTGGGACAGAATGTGGGTAACCCTAGATTTTATTAAAATCCAGAGGGTCACATATTTCACTTGTGGACACCTTTCTTTGGGGACATGGTTGTTCTTTAGGCATGACATTACAACTTGTAGAGGGAGAACTAGGACAACCATACATATTCACAAATGAATTTATTCCCTCTATAATTATTCAATTGAGATACCCTTTATTGCAGTGCTCAATTTCACTAAATAAGGGAACCAAAGTTTTCTAGGACTTCAAGTGTGGCTTTCATATACATATTTATCTTTCTTGAAAACCAGAAAATTAGAAATAGTTGGATATGTTGCAGCTGCTACAAATCATTCTTCCTGACTAAATTTTTTTATAGATTTGAAATTTTCTTCACATCTTCAGTAGGTTCTTAGACAGATTCACCACCTCTCTTCATAGAGGACTGAACTTCAGGCAATATGAAGTTGTTTTCAAAGATGAATTTCATTCTGGGTCTTCTCTAGAAGTAGAGTCACACATAATTTTTTTGAAATCTGCTACAACAAAATCACTTCTAGGTTTGAAAATTTCTCACTATTTGAACCAGATGTTTAGATTCACTAAATTTTTGACTCTATGCAAATGGATACTCCTTTGGTTCTCCAAAGCAGATTTGCCAATTTGTTGGGTTTCCAAATCGAAAGGCCTAATGAATCCTATAGAATAGCCACATTCTAATTCTTAGACTCAAATGTGGATTTGGACAACTGAAATCTCCTACACTTCTGGCTCTGTAGGACCAAGGTGGGTCTCCTATCACAATTCCTAAAGACTTTATTCAACTATGCACATGCATTGCATTTTATAGCAGATAATTCTCAATGAAATTATACCAAGGAAAGTCTTGACAACTTCAAATATGGTTTTTTTTGGTATCTCAACACTCACTCAGCATTTGGGAAGCAGAATTTAACACTAAAACTTAAAACCAACAATAAGAATTTTAAAATGATTTTTTAATTTGATAATTGTTTATGAAATGCACTTAGCTGTCAAATGACAAATCAGTGCCTAACTCTAGGCCACAGAGTCAAATATAAAATCATAAAGACAATCTCATCAACAAACAAACTTCAACCAGTAGATTCAAAACTACTAATGCCTTACACTAACAAATCCACTCTTGTTGTCATCAGAGCTCTCCTTACAAATCCACCTTGCACACTCAAAATCACAATTATTTTTTCAAAGTATTTTAACTATTTCTTTGAAAAATAACCATGAACAAATAACACAATCTCAACGAAATTGAGATGACAAATTCAAAATAATTTATATTATTAAATTTATATGGTTGAAAGTATACAAATCTAGATACAATTATGATAATAGTTATGCCATGTGTGCACAAACTGATTGAAATTTACTCATGAAATTGAAACATTACAATCACATATCCAATTCATGACTTAGACTCAACATTTCTCTATCTACCCAACCCATACAAGAATTTAGAACCCTTTATAATGGGAGAAGAAGAGAAGATATAGAAGGAAGAAAAGCCCAAGAATTAATCTGTTGAACACTTGGTAGCTTCATCCTCCATTGATCAACAACAAGAAGCTGGGAAAAGCCTCTCTCTTCTCACTTCCTTTGCCATAACAAACTTTTCCTCTGTTCTGAAAACCAATTTACAATAGAAAAGCCAACTCCCTGTAAAAAATATCTTAATTTCATCTTCCATTTTTCCCTATTTTGCCCCTTTATTATGCTGCACATTACAATTACATTTTCACTTATGTGCCCAACACATAATCCTTGCTTCTAAAATGATAAATAAATTCACTTTACCCACAATGAATATTTAATTCACTCCTTCAAATAAAATTAAAAAATTTACCCCCGCCTCCATTTACTTTTTTGTATTTTCACTTTATCAAATCATCGAGTGCCATTACTTTTACACATTGAAGGCCTTTTGAATACTGCACCGTGCACTCCTTAATTGCAATTTACAATTAAATGTCCAACAGAGTAAAATATTTATTTTATTTTATGTCCCAAATCTTTACTTTGCCACGATATCTGAAATATTTTAATTAAAATATTTCCCTATTGCACTTCATTTAAAATCCTTTCCTTTTAAAAAGTAAATACATTTATTCAGAGGGCACCAAATCTTTTCCCGTGCTTATTTCACTTTCACCCCTACGCCATTTAAAAAAGTATTGATAAAAAAAAAACCATTTATCATGCAAAGTAAATCTTTCTTCTGCCCTTTATATTTACCATCAGGCTTTTAAAACTATACTCGTGCATTCAAAATATCTTGGGTCCACATTGTCCACGTGGTAAGATCACACACACCACGTAGGTCTTCCCATCACGTCATCGTCATTCTCGCGTGATGCATGAGATTCTTCCACGTAGCCTGTCTTTTGATGGTCATTGATTCGCTTGATTTCCCTAACCTCCTTTTGTTCAGCTCTGCAAATCTACGCTCCTTGGCAATGGCAGCTGTCAACATGCGAATGCTCGCAGCAACTAGCAAACAATGCTTCCTTTCTTTCAATGAATATACATGCGGGACTGCCACTAAAAGTGATCGGTTGAACACATCGAGTTCATTCATCAACACTCGACCCATTTTTTATAACGCTTTACCGTCCTTCATAACTCCCCACAGTAGATTTTAGCCAAATCTACCCATAGGACAGGCACTAAAAGGAGATACTTTTAGTGGCATCTTCCTGTACCAGTGCAAAACTCGCATTACACAATCAAAGTAGTCTTTCAACTAGCACAGTAACTACCTTTTATACACAACACATACGTTTTGTGGTTATTGTGCCACAATCTATAGACAATTCG
Organism: Sequoiadendron giganteum; assembly: GCA_007115665.2. Classification (NCBI taxonomy): domain Eukaryota; kingdom Viridiplantae; phylum Streptophyta; class Pinopsida; order Cupressales; family Cupressaceae; genus Sequoiadendron; species Sequoiadendron giganteum. Next base: position 122,853,998 of record CM021104.1, on the reverse strand, counting down.
AGCCTACCCAAGACACGATGACTCCTTCATTATTGCGCCAACAGTTTACAATATAATTTCCTAACCTTTTGGACATATGTAACGACATTCTGTGGGTTCTTCATCATTTCTCAAAGTTGTAAAGCAACTCATCGATTCACTTTTCTCAGTTTTGAATGATTTATAATGCTCTAAGCCACTCATCGACTTGTACTTCCATGCTGCCAAATGTATACAAAACGTCTGATGAGTTTGTTCCATTCAAAGTGCATCCTCATTCAAATCTAGACAATAAGTATCATGGTGTTCCCTCATGCAGTAGCTTCATGTACTGTGTTAAAAAGTTTTGGAATATCCAAAAGATCCTCTCAAGATGCACGGTGGTTGCTCTCTGGTGTTGGTTCAGCGCTTCAATCTTTGAAGCTTCCAAATATTGTTCTGAGAATCATCTCAACTCCTTTTGGCCTCCTATGTACTGTGCCACAATAAATCTCATTGAAACAAGCTTGATACATTTCACTGGCAGTACAAACCTTCCTTGGTGCCTTGGTTGTTGCGCCAACACTCTTTGTTTGCACCATATTCAACAATGGCCATTTCAAGCCTTTGCAAGATGTATTGACTCATTTCTTTGGATCCCTTCTTCACTACGCATAGAGTTCTAACAGGACTCCTCTATTATCTATGCCTTTGAATTCCACTGTCCTCTGTGCTTTGATGGATGTCTATGCCTTATTCCAACGTTCCCATTAAGTGCAAGCTATCAACTAGCAGGTTATAGTTTGAAACAATGGAAATGAAACAATTCTCTAGCAGCTTTCATCAACCACAACGTGGAGATCTCTGTTAGGGTCCATGTAAACTGTACCAAGTGCAGAAGTCATGACTAGGCGCTTTACTCCACATTTAGCACAAGCATCCAACACATTCGCAGTTCCTTTTACAGTTAGTTCTATCACTTGTTTAGGGTCATTTGTGAGAAGGTATGCCATAAGAAATACACCATTACACTTCTAATAATTTCAGAGAGACTTTCATAATCAAGAATATCATCCCAGGCAAGTTTCAATCTATCTTTGGCTCTTTCCAATTCCCTCAGTTATTTATATTGGCCATCATTTCTTTGTCAATCAAAACATTAACTATTGTGTTTAATAGTTAATGTTTGTTGCAAACTAATAACCTGTTGTCAATCACAAGTAGAACCCTTTGAAGAGTTTTTATTTGTCTTGAGTGCTTCCCTCACAAATCCTAGGCCCAGCCTGGTCTCACTCCAAGCCATAACCATGGCTGCAAGTATATATGTATCCCCTAATTAGGAAATTTTAACAATGTTGGCCCTGTAAGAAAGATTTATTTTCTCAACATTATGTGGTTGTTCAAAAACAAAGCAAGATTGAATTGTGTTGTGACTTGATCCCATGGTGACTGAAAGTAAAAGATCACCTTCTTCATTTTGAATTAGAAGAAACCTGTGACACTGAAAAAAATGAAACTTCAACTAGTTGTGTGACACATGTCAGGTCCCCTTATGGGCCCGACTAAAAATATTTTCATATTCAAGCAAGTTTTTAACTTGAATGTCCTGAAACGGCTTCAGAATACTCTTGGTGAGAAAAATTGAAATGGGTTGCCATTAAAATCTGTCTTTTAGCATATTTGCCCAATGGTCAAAACTGGTCCACTGGGCTCAAGAAACGCTTTTGAAAACCAATCAAACAACCTCCTGAAGCCATGAAAATTAACAATCATCCAAAAATTTGACCCAAGAATGCAATGTAGCAAACAAATAAAAAAAAAAGGGTCACAAGGTGCAAGATATTCAATGTCAAAGTTGCTTAGTCAAACTTTTCTCAACTGCACCTACTCAAAACCAATTAAAACTCACCTAGTAACCTTCTTGAAAAAATATCAAATCACCACTTGGGAAGCTACCACTGGAAGCATTAGATCATTTAGGTACACTGAGTATGTGTAAAAGAGAGATTTCATCCAGTCATGATTCTTCATGAGATATTAGGGGTCAAAGTTAACCACCTTGAAAAGTTTTAGAAATGCAGATGCAAAATCAGAGCAAACTGCACTTGCTTTTGATCTCGAAAAAATAGAAAATTAGATCATGAAGCTTTGAAACTAGACAGGGAAGCATATGAATGTGGGAAAAAGAAGGGAAACAATCCTTTCATCTTGAAAATCATCCAACTGTGAAATATCAGCTTGAATACGAGGCCACCTCGCAGGACAAAGAGTTTACAAACAACAAAACAGTCCCAAAACCCTCCAGCTTCGCTTTTCAAAACCCTATCAAAACTCATAACAGGAAGCTGAAAAAAGACATGCATACTCACATATGTCAAATCAATGTGTCCATTCAGGAGTTTGGCTTGAAAATTGACTGGCTCTGACTTATGATCCTCCAAAGTAGGTCACTTAGGCAAAATTTTCAGATGCATTTTAGAGTGTGCAAAGGAAAAATTTTCATCATGGGCACTTCAAATTTGCATACTTTTGAAGGTGCCAACACCCCCTAATTGTAGGCATATACATATAAGGTGAAGGTATTAATTTATTTGTAAATGTTTAAAACAAAAAGAAAAATTCTTTGAGATATGTTGGCATATGAACTAGGGTTATGAAAACCCTAAAGAACAAAACTCAAGAAAAACAATGCTATGCATTTCATTTTTTTCTTGCAACTTATGAAAGCTTTTATCCACCGACATAGGGATTTCATTGAGCTTCTTCTACACTTTCATGGAGGTTTTATGGAGAATGCAGAGAATTCCCCAATGTTTTTTATGCAACAAAAGGCATTGATTACTCAAGTGAGCTTTCTATTGTCGAACCTGCACCATTTTCCTTGAATATTTGTAGATAAAATGCTCATTACGAGAACTATTGCTATTGAAATAATAAAGATTCTTTTAGATTCTCTGTGTATTTCCTCTCAATGAGTTTTTGTATACTCTCTTAGCTTTTCATGAGTAAAATGAGATCCTTGTTTCATTTTCTAAAGAAATAAGTTGAAATATTTCATTTTTTGTGTATTTTCTTGAAAAAACTCCATGGGATTTCATTATTCTCTCTAAAGATCTTACCTTCTTGGAGCATCTTTGACATTTCTATAGGATTTCATTTCATATTCTGCTTGGCTGAGGATTTCATTATGAGAACCCCTCACTTTTTGAAAGAAAAAATAGCTCACCATTTTAACACTAGTTTAACTATTTCCATAACAACTTGAGGGTTTTATCATTTTCATTTCTTGAGAAGAAAAAAAATGGAGGAAAAATCTTTATCTCCAAGCACAGCTTCTGGGCTTTATTCATGTAGTTTACAACTGAACCTCCCTAGTTCGTGGTTACTGGAAAAATTTCATGGTTATCTCTTTCTTTGTAACCCCATGAACTATCATTGAAGTAGATGCCCATATACATTTCCAGTACGCTTCAACATTGTATATTGCTAACATCCCCATGTGTTTCTAATGTTTCCCTTTCCTTATACTGTCCATTGAGGGCATTGATGAGTGTATTATTGGATGTCTTTATCTGATAGTAGCAACAAATATTGATCATTGCTTATGACAACCCCATGAGAATTTTTATTATTCTTCTTAACTCCACCAGGAACAATGATGGCACAAGCTCACTTACACCTTAATCACCCTATAAATGCTTCTCTTTCTTTTAATTTTCACAAAGGGAGATATAAAATGATTTTTAAGCAATGATTTCTTGCTTCAATAGAATCAAAAGAAATCCAAAAACTATTGGAAATCCTCTCTTCCTCTTTCATGGACTGGTACTGGGATCCTTTTGCTATAGTATCAAATTGTCTTCCTATGTTGGCACCTTGTCATTCTATTCACCACTCTGATTACTAAGTAAATATTATTTGAAGGTGTTTTCCTTTACCAATATAACATTGTTCCTCATAAAGGAAACCCCATTCTCAAAACTATGCCTAGAACTCATAATGATTAGTGCTTTTGGCTTCAAAATATGACTATTCCTGATCAAATCCACTCACTATTCTTCCATGACCTGATGTTTTGACTGTCCTCAACATTTCATATTGTGAGATTATCTTTTGATAAGTGCTTGTCATTTATGATAGTGATTTGAAACAACTCACTATCATGAGTGATGAGCACTTCTCAAAAGTTGATAAGTGTGATGAATTAAACCTCTTATCACTATCAAAAACCAAGAAGGTAGCATGTTGAGCTCAACTCTTGTAGAAGCCCATTTTACTCCACATGTTGTGATGTTAAATGAAAATAAATTGGCAATGAAAATTTGACCTATACCTACACAGTGAACAAATATGCTAGATAAAATAATGAAGCTCAAAATCTTTTGATCATGCCTCATGATAATTGATGATACTCCTTTGCTTTACTTGATATCTGAGATGTTGAAAACTTGTTTCAATTTCTTATGATATTACACTATATTTTTGTTGAAATTAAATTGTATATGATGAGAAATCATATCCTAAGCTCTAACATCAAATTTTCTCAATTCTTGCAGGCATTTTTGGAACAACAATGAAAGGAGTTGGAGATGCAAAAGATCAACATCCATCCTCTCCATCCAGGAAATTATGGATCCCATTTCTTTCTATATGCTCTTATTTTTCTTCAAATTTATAGTTTACTTTTGTATTGGATTGAAAGAGTTAATCCCACAGCTTGTGTGGGACACTATACATTTGTAATTATCAATAAAAGTTTTTAAAGCAAGATCTATTGATTTTCATTTCTTCTTGTAAGAATTTTCATAATGAATTATAATTCACTTGATAATACTTTTGTGCTTATGAATAACTTTGTAGAATGAATGTATACCTTTTATCTTTTATTTGCAAACATAAAATCAGCTCTACCTAATTGAGCTGGAAGCAAAATCAAGTAACATTTTTTGCGACATCTTCTAAATATTTGTCTACTAAAAATCCTAACCAGTTGCTTGAAGCTATCCATTGTGCATGGAGTTAATAGAAATCTGATAAGACTTGAGAAATAGTCTTGTATATTGTTGTAACTCATTAAAATAGTGTTTAACACCTTAAAAACTTATTCCATATACCAAAACTCAGGCCAAACTGACCAACTATGCAAAACAACACTTAGAGGAATAGAAAAACTGAAACAAAACCTATTCTAACCTACTCAAGAAAGACAATAAATCAAAGAAAACGATTTACTAGTTGGCTGAAATAGCTACCCTTTCTTAGCAACTTGCAATGCTCCGCATTTTTGTGAGCATCAAAGGGGAAATGAAGCAATGATATATGTTTAACCAGTCATTGCAATGCCTCGTGAATAGAGAAAAGAAATCCACTTACTCACTCATGTTGACCATTCATGTTGTCTTGAAAGGGATAGGACAGCTAGGTATGCCCTCATTCAATAGAATCGTCATGTTTGGGTGCAATAATGATTTGTGATGCATTGTTGGTTTCCATCCTAGTTAGATGATTGATAGGACATCCCCTGGAAAGCTTAGGAATGGTTACTTCTTTTTCTTCTTTTAGCATGATGGTATCCTTCATTTTACTCTCATAGTGCTCCTATGGTACAAGCAACTGATTTGGAACTTCATGGTTTTCTTCTTCTTTCAAAGAACCAATGAAGGCTGATATAATATTGTCATGGTTGCATTCTTCAAACCTTTCTATCTTTTTTTTTGGTTTTTGGGTTTCATGGCTAAGTTTGGACAAGAGAGAAGACAATTTGAATGATTAGAAATAACATCATTACCTTCACCTTGCATGATCACTTTCCATTTTGATTCCTCCTCCATGGTGAATGAACCATCCTCTTCCACTAGGATAGCTAATAACTCATCCAAGCTATCAGATCTTGGAAGGCTCTTAGGAATAGTTTGTCTTAGCTCAAATTACTCCTCATTATAAAGGAATCACACTCCAAATCAGGATTTTTTTTTTCAATGAAATGTTCAAACAATACAGTAGCCTCTTTCAACGTACTTTTAGTTGTTATACCAACCTTAAGCTCTTCTATACAAAATAAAGGAAGTTCCTCCAACTAGCTAAGATCTTGAAAATCAACTTCATGAGAATTTTCTTGACTTGAGAGAATATACTCCTCATCAAGATCATATTCTTCCTCTTGCTCCACATTTGATTGACTATCTTCAACCAACAACTCATCAAATTGTTTGATGTTTTTTGGATTATCTAAATTTTTTGTTGATTGTGATAAAAAATATACCTTCATCATTTTCAATGAAAGAAGGTAGTTCACCCATCCCAACTATAGAAAGCTCCTACTGATCAATCTTTCTAACATGTTCATCCTATTGTCCTGGCTGAACTATTGAAACATTTTCATCATCTTTTACCAAACAAGGAAGTTGATTAGTTAGAACATTCAAGGATTCATCTAGAAAAGTGTACATTCTTGTTCAATCCTTTTGTTTTTGAATCTATATTTCTCCATAGCTAAATGAATTAAATTTATATTTCTAGCCTCCTCCATGGTAAGTGAGTTATCTTGGTCAATGGGCTTCTCTTGAGGATAAGCTTGAACTATTTCAAGAATAGGCTCTTGCAATAAAGGAGGTCTCTTGAAACTCAAAATATCAAATTTGGAAGGCTTAGGAAGCTCATGAAGCTTACCTTGTTTGAAACATGGCATCTTGAACATGGGCATCTCTTCTTCAAATAATGGATTTAGAAACGAAACGGTTGATTGAGCTTCCAACTTTCGAGATTGAGCAAATAAGAGATTCTCCTCCTCCTCTTTTGTGAGTACCTCCCTTGCAAGCTCTTCCTCATGTTGTATCTTTTGTGCCTTCATTTTTTGCTCATGAAGATGGGCATTATAGGCCAACTCCTCCTATTATATAGAATATTTGTGTTGCCTCTTTATATAATTCAACTACTTGGTCCAGTCCAAAAATAAGATTTTAATATTAGAAATCTCTACTTGCTCATCATTTTGGAGCTAATTAGAATAAGGTTGCCAAGTTGGGTGTGCAGGGGAGAGTGGGTGGTAAGAGTAGTGAACATGCTAGTTTTCTTGAATAGCCATGGAATCTAAACCAAAAGCAGTAGAATAATTGGCCTGATATGGCTAATAAAGTGGTGGGTAAGTAGAATTCTCATGAAACAAAGGTGGAAACATGCTCTTTTCATGAAAACCAGACATATTAAAGCATTTGAAACCTATAAAACTTATTGAAATATAATTGAATTAGATTTCTTTTGCAAAATGAAACGTACCAGCACTTTTTCTACTTGTAACCAGTAGAATAGATAATGGAGTCACTAGATGTGTGAAGAAAATGCCTCTAAAAGGATGAAACTACTATTGTACACACCAAATAGTAGTAACAATATGTATAATCTATGGACTAAGAATCTATGCTAAGCTGCAGAACTTGGCACTTTGGTGGAACATGGGAACTTTTCTAGGTTGTGGGTTACCTAACTTGCAAAAAAGAACCTCTAAAGAAAGCTGGATCTTTAAGGTACTCACCTAATTAACTATTCTAAATACTTGGTTAGGAAAAGAGTAAGCAGTCAACATGAAATGAAACTAAACTCCTATGGTGATGCACCTAAATGTTATCTAAAACCTATAAATCTGCTTGTAAACACAGTTTAAATCAACAACAAGCTTAACATGAACAACTCAAATACTTATATGCCTCATAAGAAGGTTCCAATGCACTCAATTCAAGAAAGAAAATAACTTCCACAACTTGAACTACTTGCAACATAACACAACTTACAACCTGCAACACATATATACTTTTGCACAAAGGTGAAGCTAGTGAGACACAATAACATGGAATATGAAAACTTCACATGTAATTGCATCAATCATCAAAATTCACACAATAAAATAGAAAATGAGAAGGAAAGCTACTTATCTTCATTGATCTAAAAATGTGAAACACTACTATACATGCTAATGCTAAAGTTAAGCATATATGAAAAATAAAAGCAAATACAAACCTAAGTTAGGGAGTACCCCCTAATGCTAGGCATATACATATAAGGTGAAGGTATTAATTTAATTGTAAATATTTAAAATAAAAAGAAAAATTATTTGAGATATGTTAGCATATGTTAGGGTTATGAAAACCCTAAAGAACAAAACTCGAGCAAAACAATGCTATGCATTTTATTTTGTTCTTGAAACTTATGGAAGCTTTTATCCACCGACATAGGGCTTTCATTGAGCTTATTTTTCACTTTCATGGATCTTTTATGGAGAATACAAAGGCTTCTCCAATATTTTCTATGCAACAAAAGGCATGGGTAACTTGGGTGAGCTTTCTATTGTAGAACCTGCACCATTTTCCTTCAATATTTGTATATAAAATGCTCATTATGAGCCATGTTTCTATTGAAATAATAAAGATTCTTTCAAATTCTATGTATATTTCCTCTCAATGAGTTTATGTATACTCTCTTATATTTTCATGATTAAAATGAGATCCCTATTTCATTTTCTAAAGAAATAAGCTAAACATATTTCATTTTCTATATATTTTCTTGAAAAAAATCCATGTGGGCTTTCATTATTCTCTTTGCGTCTCTTACCTTCTTGGAGCATCTTTGACATTTGTATAGGTTCTTTTGCAAATTATTACCTTGGGTTTCATTTCATATTTAACTTGTCGAAGGATTTCATTATAAGAAACCCTCACTTTTTTAAAGAAAAACACCTCGCCATTTTAACATTGGTTTTGCCTTTTCCATAACAACTTTAGGGTTTTATCATTTGCATTTCTCGAGAAGAAAAAAAAAAAGGTAAAATCTCTATCTCTAGGCATGGTTTCTAGGCTTCATTCCTATAGTTTATGCACCCAACCTCTATAGTTTGTGGTTATTGGAAACATTTCATGGCTTTATTTTGCTTTGTGACTCCATGAATTGTTATTGAAGTAGATTCCCATATACATTTTCAATACCCTTCAACATTGTAGATTGCTAACATCCCCATGTGAACTTGTAATGTTTCCCTCTCCTTGTAGATTCCATTGAGGGCACTGATGAGTATATTATTGGATGTATTTATTTGACAGTAGCAACAATTATTGATCAGGGCTGATGACAACCCCATGAGCATATTTCTTATTCTTATTAACTCCACCATGAACAATGATGGCACAATCTCACTTACACCTTAATCAACCTATGAAATGCTTCAATTTCTTTTAATTTTGAAAAAGGTCCAGATATAAAATGATTTCTAAACAATGATTTCTTGGGCCAATAGAATCACTAGAAATTCTAAAACTAATGACAATCCTCTCTTCCTCTTTCATGGACTGCTATTGGCATCCTTTTTCTATAGTATCAAACTATCTTCCTAAGCTAGCACCCTAGCATTGTATACACCACTTATGTTACTAAGGCATTATCATTTTAAGGTTTTTTCCTTTACCAATATAATATTGTTCCTCATAAAGCAAACCCCATTCTCAAAACTATGCCTAGAACTCATAATGACTGGTGCTTTTGGCTTCAAAATATGATTTTTCCTGATCAAATCCACTCACTATTCCTGCATGACTTGAGATTTTGACTTTCCTCAACATTTCATATTGTGAAATTATATTTTGATAAGTGCTTGTCATTTATGACAGTGACTTAAAACAACTCAATATCACGAGTGATAAGCACTTGCCAAAAGTTGATAAGTGTGATGAATTAAACCTCTTATCACTATCAAAAACCAAGAAGGTAGCATGCTAAGCTCAACTCTTGTAGGAGCCCATTTTACTCCACATCTTGTGATGTTAAATGAAAATAAAATGGCAATGAAAATTTCACCTATATTCACATAGTGAACAAACATGTTAAATAAAACAATGAAGCTAAAAAGCTTCCAATGATGCCTCGTGATAATTGATGATACTACTCTACTTTTCTTGATATCTAAGATGCTGCAAAACTATTTCAATGTCTTATGGTAGTACACTATATTTTTTTTGAAATTGAATTGTATATGATGAGAAAACGTATTCTGAGATCTAACACCAAATTTTCTCAACTCTTACAAGCATTTCTAGAGCAACAACGAAAGGATTTGGAGATGTAGTAGATCACCATCCATCCTTGACATCCAGGGAATGATGGATGCCTTTTATTTTTATATGCTCTTCTTTTTCTTCAAATGTATAATTTACTTTTGTATTGCATTGAAAGAGTTAATCCCACGGCTTGTGTAGGACACAATACATTTGTAATTATCAACAAAAGATATTTTATAAAGCAAGATCTATTGATTTTCTTTTCTTCTTGTAAGCATTTGCATAATGAACTATAATTCACTTGATAATACTTTTGTGCATATGAATATAAATTAGCATAATGAATGTATTCCTTTTATCTTTTATTTGCAAACATTAAATCATCTCTACTTGATTGAGCTAGAAGAAAAATCGGGTAACAACAAGCACATGTAGAATTTTGATAGTCGATTATTTCCCTTTAGGATTAATGATACATATCAAGGCCATCTCCAATAGCCCTCAACCAGTCAATTTCCTAGAACTGAATAGGAAGATACGATAGTCTTACCCATAGAAATACAGTGGAGAATATTTATGTATGTGGGTCGAAATCAGGAAACCAAAGCTTCATACACAAAAAAAATCACTTTGATAGAGCCATGGACCTTTTTCCAACATCAACACCTTGTGTTCTTTTGAATCAAATTCTAAAATGAAGAACCTCTTTGCATAGGGATATATGCTTATTTCACCAATCATGTATTCCTGCCATTTCTTTGAGACCCATGAATGTAGATCACACAACTTCAACCAAGTCTATTTAAAATGACATATATAGGCATTCTCAAATAGAAAATCCTCCTTATCTTCTTTTAGGCTATCTAGATGTACTTGCGATGATTTTGAAGAGGGTTGAATATGGAAATGAGAGTGTTTTCCACCATTGATATTGAGGATGAGATGAAATACTAAAGGGCCCTTGCCATCAGGTTTATTAGGCATTTCGTGTCCTAGCCCCAATTACCAGTGCACCACAAGCAAGGTTTTCCACATCCATGCTGCATACCAAAATCTTTAATATCTAGGGAAAAATCCATTCCACTACCATGGGCCCTACCTAATTACATCTCATTTCCATGCTTGTCTATGGAACCGCCCTCCAACAGAGTGAGAAAAGAAACCCCTAGAGCAACACATGTGATTCAAACCAAATTTGAGAGGAATATGCTTTGTTTAGGTTTTTAAAATAACAAATAAATTTCATTATTGATTATCAGTTTTTATTATAGGAAATTATTATTTATTTGACTTCTAATCGACCTAGGGTGCATCCTCTTTATCATCATCATTTATTATTCATGGAGGTGGAAAGACAAAATTGGGGTTTGACTTAGGAAATCCCTTATGTAGCACAACCTTTCCCTCTCATTCACATGTGTAAGTGAGATCTGAAAGTTTTGTTAATAAAAAGCTAGAAGAAAATGTAGAGAAAATTGTAACCTATCATCTAAAGTTTGTAAACCCTAAAAAGTACCACCTCTAGTCAAGGGAACCCTCTCCCCTGACCTTACAATTTAGTTTCAAATTTTCATAATAGGTGCATAAATATCTACCCTTCTCAGATTCGTAATTGTTCTCTCAATTTTCAATTTCATCTTTGTGATAAATTACATTTTCAGATCTAGGCTTTATGTCAAATAGGTTATTAAAATACACATCAAATTTATCATCTTTGTAACTCAAAAGAACCAAACTTTAGAAGATTGGTTCTCCTTTGAGGTAGCTAGTCAATCATCAAACCCTAGTTCGTTTAGGTTTGAATGTGGAGGTAAGAAAAGAGTTGATCCTAGTTAATCTACTAATTAGATCTAGGATCCTTTTTTTATTCTATATTTTGTTGAACCAAATGTTTCTTACACTTGAAATTTTCTAATTTACATAGCGTAAAGTCTAAAAATTGATCAAAATACTAGGTTATTTAAATATCTTATTATTGATTTTCTTTTGTTTCATTTTAAAAATTAAGCATTGGCACTCTTTATTCATTAAACATTAAACACCTTGGTGAATTCAATTTAGATTAAAATCTCAAAACATTTGGCTTTAATTGCATGATTTTAGATCCGATATTCCTTGTTTAGAGAAGTAGATCTAAGTTATTTCATTTCTATTTGCAAATATTATATGTTTAATTTGGAATATTAAAGCATTTTAGAATATTTTTTTCCTTGTGAAAACATCAGCCTAAACATGAATTTCAATCATTTCATTGACATATATATTTTATCAACGCTTTCTCTTACCTCCTACCTCCGGGGGCACTCATATATCTAATTTTCATCCATCATCTTCTTTGAATGCTTAAAATCCTTTGTTCATGCCTTCATGTGCCTCTAATAATCAAATTAGGCTCTTTTAGTTAATCTTCCTAAGAGCATTAAAAAAAAGACATAAAATCAAATCCACCAAAGGAAGGATGGATCAAAATCAATTTTGATAGGACTGCAAGGGGCAATCGAGTGATGGTTGACAAAATTTGTATTAAGAGACATCATGAAGGAAGAGTAATAAGAATGGTAGGAATAAATATAGGAATAACAACTAATTATTATGCACAATTCCAGGGAGCATTACTAGGTCTAATTAATGATAAAGAATTAAAAGTAGACAAGGTGCATTTGGAAGGATACTCACAGATTGTTGTAAATGCAATCAAGTGTAGTCAAACACCAAATTGGAAATTGCAATGGTGTTTGTCACAAATAAATGAGGCTCTACAATAATTACGTTGAAGGCGTGTCCCTATATAAACTTTTCAAGTTCATTTTCTCCTTCAACGATTGAAACTTAAAAAGAAGCCCTGGTTGACAGTGAAACAAATCTCAGTCGTCCATCATTTTTTGCCATTTTTTGGTTGTTTTAGAAACATCATGTCAAATCCCATCGTCTCTTGCATTGTCTGTTGTTTTGCTCCAGTTGGGTGTTTTGATGTAAAGTCGGTTGGATTAAATGGCTCATTTTTTCCTATGAAGAATCGCCAGGTTGAGAAATCTGCTGTTTGTCGTGCCGTAGCCACCAATGCCGAAGGAGACGAAATTTTGATTTTGTCAGGGTTTTTTTTTATTGGTTATTAGTTCAAAAGATATTTATAATCCAAGTTTCATTATATTTTTGACCCAATTTTGAGGTTTTTTGTCTGATTTTTTAGTTTTGAAGTTTAATCGAACGGAAATAGAAATTTATTTATCGGCACATGATATAGAAGTCCCCACAAAGTTTTGGTGAAAAGTACCCTTGGTTAATAACCAATTTTTTCTTTTTTATGTGGTAAGTACCAATCCTCAAACACCGTTATCAAAATATAAAATTTTAGCCATTATTTATGTATCCTTTAAAATTAAATAAATCAGTAAATGTGAAACAAATAACAGTTGAGTAATATCGTAGTATAATGTTTGAGAAATCTACTTCTACAGTAATTAAATACTGATTTTTATGGCCCAATGATTACCATACATTACATCCAACATTGAAGTGTAAACGACGAGTTCTTGGAAGAGATATTCATCTATAACATATTTTTTAAGGTAAAGGATAAAAAATTGTGATCATTTATGTAGTATCTGATACTGAAATATGGAAGAATTTGAAAAATGAAAATAGAAAATATTTAGCATATGATTTTTTTCACAAGTAAATAACATTTCCTCCAACTCTTTTTTAGGGAATATAGCATAAATAAATAAATATATTTAGATTTTAAGTTTGATGTAGAATATTTTGTAATATATGATATTTAATTAAAATGAAAATTATGGTCAAGATCCTAATAATGAGCACATTTAAGTTTTAAAATTATGACATCCTTTACCCTATGTAGTTAAGTATAAATTAGCATAATTAATATATAATGTATATTTTATATAATAGAAAATAAATTATAAATAATATAATTATATATCTTTTTTTCTACGTAGCTAAAGTATAAATTAGCATAAACTACAACCTAAGAATGAACACATTTAGTTTTTAACATTACCACATAATTAATTAATTTTATATAATAAATTAATATAATCATGACATAAATAATACATATTTATATAATAATATAATAGTTAATACATAAAATTTATAAAATAAATATAATAATATCATTCTATAATTAAAAATTAATAATAATATTAAAATTATTTTCTAAATGACCTATCAATTGATCTCATTTACTACACAAATGTGTGCAAAAAATAAACCAATTTTTTTCTAATTGACCTTCCACACCTCTTCCCCATACCATACCCATTGCACAAAGTGCCATAGCTAATTTAAGAAACTATCATATCACATGCCTACAGAGAGAGGAATGATCAAGCAGGAAAAGGTGGAAGTTAAAATGACTGCACAAGATGTTGGCGTTAACTCGATGATAGATTGGCATGCCTTGCATTGTCAATCTGAAGGATAATATATTTTCGCACACATGCAATCACAAGGATCGGGGATCAGGCATCATTAGACATCAAAGTCCGAAGGGCAAGGACTCTTGCAACTCTGAGTAATAATGGGTAGTGGGGATTTTTATCACCACACAAATGGAAGCAAACACATAGTAAAAAAATAGAGCCATGTATACATACATTTGTATGACAGCCAAAAAATGGTAGATAGCACTCTACGTTGATGTTTTGGAGCGACGACTTATGGCGATCTTCAAAACGAGGGCGGGGTGATCCTGAACATGATAAGAATGGTGTTGAGGAATAAGTATCTAAGAAGAAATGGTTGATACCATGTTAACATTGACATAGCATCCATGTTCCTCACAATGCTTCTGGGAGCTGACAAATTGAATGAGACAATGGAGGATCTGATGAGGAAGTTAATCTGGATGTGGTGGCATGAAGGCATGAAAGGTTACCTCAATCATGACACTCCAAGAAGGGGCCTCTTCCCAAATGGTAGGCATGTGTTGAAATGTTGTAGAGTAGAAAATGGGCCACTGAAATAGTTTGTGTTTTGGCGTTTGAACATGAACGTGGCGGTATCGAGGAACCAGGAAAGGATGTGTATCAACTTTTTGAAGGGCTATGTACAGGGAGTCATGGCGGGAGATGGAAATTGGGACTGCACTAATGCAGAAGGGAGAGGATGAGCTGGAGGAAGACAATAAAGGACAGTAAGTGGTAGGAAATAGTTATAGCAGGAAGTATGTAGGAGGGGTGAGCCATTTTTTGCATAATAATGACTCTGTTATGGATGTAATCAAAGTAAAGTGTAGTAGTGTTTGAGCCAATTTTGTCATACTAATGGCTTTATTTTTTTTTGAGGAAAGTAGAAAGGACTGAGCGCATTTTGAATTGAAATGGGTTCTAAATATGGATGTAAATACACATATAGGCCTGTTAAGGGCTCCTGATGTAATTTTCTCCAAATAAATATTTGGGTGTGGCCCCACAACACCATGTTAACATATAAAAAAAATTGTCATTTTTTTTTTTTTTACATATAATTTATATTTGAAAAACAATTTTTCTAAACCATCATCTTTAGTGGTTTTCTTCCATCCCAAACTTTACTAATGTGCAAGCCCAATTGGATGATTAAAAACATCTTTTTTTATTGCATTACAAGTGGCTCTATTCTCCTTATACTACCACCTCCTATTCCTCCTTCGCCATCACCAAAGACTATTATTTTCACAACCATTACATTCCTACTTGATAGCTACCCTTCCATCCTTGCTTGTGGCTCTTCTTCTCTCTCTAGTGTCACACCTACATAAAGTACAAACAAAATTCTTAAACCCCTTCAATATTCTAGCTCACTCATTTCTAGCCCACCCACTTTTAAAGAAAAGAACGTTAAATTTTTTATACTTATAAAAATAAGGTCACCCATTTTCTTTACTCTTAGAACAAAGAGTTAAAAAGGGATTTAAATATGTAGAGTAGGGTGATCCGTCACCTCTAGGACTCCAAGTCACTAGAGAGCCCAAGGAATGGACTACCCTAAACTACCTCGGACTTGAGAGAAAAATTGAAAGGGACAAGTTACTAAGACTGAAAAGGAAGAGAAAACATGTTGTTTTCTTTCTACTAAAATAAGGTGTGTACAAAGTCAAAAGAACCTTCTTCAAAAGTTCAATTTGTTGTCCAGACAACTCACTGCCTGATGACAACAAGGTGGATCTTGGACTCTAGCACAACACATTGGAATCTTAGGAATGCACTAGCGTCCTGTACAGACAAAGGTCTAGACAATAGAAAAAAAACAAGAATCCTACTTAACTATCTGACTGTTTGAGTTTTATGTTTTGATAGAATGCAGGAAAACATAGAGAATAGTAAGTACAACAAAAATAATACTAGAAATAAGCTATTCCAAAAATTAAAAGAAAGAGTGGAAAGATATACTTTTCTACCCACGATTTGATTCTTCAGGTAGCTCCACTCAAAAGCACCTACACACACGGGAGCGAGAAAAATGTGGGTTCTGTTTGAGGTCTACCTCACTCAGACCCCAATTTTGGTGTTTCCACCTCCATGAATAGCCAAATAGCCACAAGATGTAGAAATCCATAGAGAAAGTAGAAATAAAATAGTATAGCTAAATAGAGAGCACAAATAACTAGAATAATATTCAACAAAGAAGAAGAAAAATGGACAAAAAAGAACAATATCACCTTCACAACTATGAGCACTTGACACCAATAAAAGAAGAAAGAGAGACACTAGCACATAGAGAATATGAAGCTTTTTGATTCTCCAATAAAAATGGTGTTACATCAAGAGCTTGATGTTGGAGCCAAAATGTGAAGCTTGCAACCAAGAAGAACAATGGTGTAGAAGCAAGAGAATGAGAGTACAATGAGCTAGAATGAAGCTTAGAATGTAAGAGAGAGTCCAAGAGGGTGAATAGAATGAGACCGAATCAATTTGAATTAGCAAAGGCAGGTAAAAGAGTTGATTCTCATCATTCAAGGAAGGAAGGAAACGTTAAACTTCACACCCAATGAAAAACATAATATTTCTTCAAATTCCAAGGGTAGGAATCTTGTCAGGATGGTAGCATCACATGCAGATGTCCACATAACATGTGCATGTCCTAGACATAAATTCATCCACTGACACAAAAATATGTGGCTAGGTTGATGGAACAAGGTGGTAGCAATGTATTTTGTATCATCGAATTTTTCTTTTCTAAGGTAGGGGTGATGAAATGGGGAATTTGCCTAGGGTTCAGATTCACACCAATATAGTTTGCCCCTTAGGAATAATATGTGATAGTGTGAATGTGGGGTAAAGAAGAAAGAGATTGAAGAGAATATTCTTGAGTCATCGAGGAATCAAATCTTCAACCTTGCACATCTAGACATGCAAGAGGTAGATCTATAGGTTTTTAGTCCCATAGGGAAACCTTGATGTGAAAGAGAGAGAGATGGCTCCATAGGTACTCAGTCCTATGGAATTGGTTCCATAGGTTCTCATTCCCACAAAATTTTGACTGATGCTTTATAGGTTCTTAGTCTTCCAAAGGGAGCTTTGTAGGTTCTCAATCTTGTGAGGCTTTCAAACATGAAAGGAGTCTATAGGTGCTCAGTCCTAAAGATTTTGATGCAAAGGCTCCTTACAGGTTCTCAGTTCTATAAGGAAAGCTTGACGAGGTGCTCAATCTTGCTAGGAAAGCTTGATTGTAAAGGGTATTTGTAGGTGCTTGGTCATGCAAAGAAACATGTTAAGCTATAGATAAAATATGCTAGGCAAAAAATCCAAAATAGATAGACATATCATAGAGCAAGCAATTGAAGGATAATTTTTCAAAGGGGTCCCTCTGAGAACCATTCAAAACACCAAGGGAGCCATCCAAAGGGACACTTCGATTGAAAGGAATGATATTTTTTACAAATGATTATGTCATCAAGGAATTCATTGGAAAGAATGCTTCTTTTCAAAGGTGTAGTGTAGAAAAAGGAAACCCTTTTTGACACTTAATTTGGGAATAATTAATGTTAAAA
This sequence comes from Sequoiadendron giganteum, assembly GCA_007115665.2. Classification (NCBI taxonomy): domain Eukaryota; kingdom Viridiplantae; phylum Streptophyta; class Pinopsida; order Cupressales; family Cupressaceae; genus Sequoiadendron; species Sequoiadendron giganteum. Next base: position 122,836,004 of record CM021104.1, on the reverse strand, counting down.
TTAACTTAATTATGCCTTGATTTAGTGTTGTAATGTGTTTTACACATTCATACTAAGTCTAGGACCCTTTTAACTAAAATAGACTTAATCATGCCTTATTTAGGGTGTTATAAAGGTTTTTATTACATTTTAACACTAATATATGGCTTCATTAATTAATTGAGGCTAATTAGAGCTTAAAATTGGCCCCTTAAAGTCAAATCCAATCCTTAATTATTACATTTTTCAAGGGATAAATCCTGACACTCATTAATAATATTGTATAACATTTAATTTGGTAAGGTTTCAGTCCTAGGATATTGACCTAGGACCCATTTGCCACCTTGGGTGAATGGGTCCCCACTATGTCCTAAAACCCCCTTTTGGCATATTATTTCATCTCCCTGAAACTTGGTCCTAGAAAACTGTGCTAGACCACATTCACTCAAGGTGATGAATGGGTGGACTCCTTACTTAAGACACCCTTTTTTAACTTATTTGTGGTGGTATTTTGATGATTTTGAAGCCTAGATCTGACATTGGCTTGTGTTATTTGAATTTTAGGGTTAAAACTTAAGTTATGTATAAATATAAGGTTATTTTACATAATTGCTCACTAAAGAGAAAAATATTTCAAGTAAGCTAAGAAGCAAAAATAATAATGAGATCAAGCATTCACATTCAATAAGCAAGCAAGAGTGAAGATTCAGAGCCAATCCTAAGGACTTGTTTCCTAAGTGATTCCATCTTTTATTATGATTCTACTTCTAGCCTAAAGAGAGGTATATTCAGATTTATGACTTATTGAGAGGATTTGGGATCTTCTAAAGTAGGTTCACTACTGTATTTGACTACAAATTCTGATGAATGTTTGGTGACATATCGACAAAATATTATCAACTTACTGATGCAACACCATTTTAAATTTTTTTTGCTGGACTTTTGTCACTTTAATGACCAAATTTTTATGTCGAAACCATGACCCATCATCGTCAGTCAATGCCATGAGAAATGTTGGTGGTGTCCATCACAAAATCGACGTAACATCGTCCATTTGAAATCATTGAAAAAACACCAAATGATCATCCATTTTCTAATGAGTTGGAGCAAATCGTCGTTGCCATTACAACAAAAACTATATCGCGTGTACAACAACCTCATCACAAATTTTTGTGGTTCGTCAGGCTATGTTCATCGAAATTGCGACGAAAAACTGAAGTTTTGAAAAAAAAAATTATTGAAAAGTGCATTACCTTATTGAGCTTCTCTTTGTTTCGAGAATAGTTTAATATTCTCTACTTAACAGGGCCAACCACATGATGGTGGAAGATCATTTGGCCCGTTACCCCCCCTCACATCACTCTCATTTCCCCATACCCGATCATATAACATTAATCATTCATTCATCCATTAATAAAATATAACATTCATTAGACTAGGGCCACTTTATCTAAGTTTGAGAAAGTTAAAATTTCCCATATCTATAGGGAAGGGAATGGAGTGGTGGACTTCTTTGCCAATGAGGGAATAAGACATAATAGAAAGGTGACGTGGCAGAATTTCCAAGATTTTCTTGCTAACGTCAAGGCCCTTATCAACTATGATTACACTCATGGGAGAGAAGCCGCATTTAAATGTGGTTAAAGGGAAAGGCACCAGGTACCATGATATTATAAGATTTGGTGGTAGAATCGTAATGAATATGACAGATGGGTTGAGTTTGCATGTTTTGTGGGTGCTTTGGTTTTGTGCTCTCATAAGTCTGCATTTTCTTGGTGTGGGTATTCAGAGTAAAATACTGTTGACGATGGGAGGAAGTAGGAAAAGAGTTGAGCCTACTATGTGCACTAAGAATAAAGAAAACTCAAAGGTGTGGAAGAAAATTGAGAAGGGAGGGCTACAACCAATCATTGAAAGACTTCATGGGCCTAAACTCAGAGCTACTAATTTCTTTGTGAAGCACTAGAATAAAGGTGAGATAATTTTATTTGGTAGGAAGGTGATTTTGGATGAGGCACTTATTGGAGAAGTTACTAGTCTCCCTGTGGATGGTGTGAAAGTTTACTGAGACACTAAATTCTCAGATGAAGTTTTGATCACTTTTCTGAAGATAGAGGAGGAAAAGATGAGACTTGTTAAAGTCTCTAATAGCTATTTTGATTCGAGCATGATAAAGAAAATTTGGAGGGAGGTGCTTAGAGTCTTAGTGGAGTACATTACGCTAGACGGGAGATTTACCAGAGTATATGGGTACATCATTATTTTTTATTCAACCATTTTAAATATAAGGTTAGGGTTTCTTTCCCCTATTACCTGTTATGCTCCTTGAATAATAGCATTGAGGAGAATAGGAAAAATATTGATAAGAATTTGGTCCTGCATGCTGACCTAATTCGGCTCATTTATGAGCACTTTAAAAGTATGCTGACGGTTTCTAACCCCATCTTTGCCTCTATCTCAGAGGGTTATGACACTGAGTCAAGCTCGACTGAGGATGTCAAGAGTTCAGACCTAGATTGGGTGGAAGAGATTACTCGTCTACCTAGCAAAAAAAGAAAGAATACTCTTGTTGCTAAGCCTTCAAACAAGAAATATTGTCCTTGAAAACTTCCTCCTAAGGAGTTTGTGCTGAAGGAAAAAAGTAGGGAAGAACCGGGTATGTGCAGGATCATCATGGAAAAAACAGGCCCTTAAGTGGCAATAAAAAGACAGAAAATCAGAGTTAGACAACTTGACGTAAAAATTTGAATAAGTTATCTATATTATTTCACAAAAATGTACAAATAGAATCTATAGAAAATTTAATGTAGTTTCTAAACTACCAGACCTTTATTTAAAAAAAAAATTCTATTTGGTGAAAATTTGAAATTTCAATGCAATAGTATTTAAATTTCAGGGTAAAAATAAGAAGTAGGTGTCTGTCTGACCACCCTAATCACAATAAAATGATAATATTTTCTTATAATATTTTAGATATAAGTAGAGGACTCATGTCCCAATTTGATGCATATTTTTTATAAATTTTTTCCAAGTAAATTTTTAATTATGATTTTTTTATTACAACTTTTAAAAGATATAAAAGCTCATTTGTCTAACCACCTTAACTTGGTCAAAAATTCATGAAATTGATTTTTTTTTTTTTTAATCCTATGTTATGCAAAGCATAGAATGTGACGCATGTTTTGGATTCAAAAAATGTGATACCATTTGAAAGTTATAGATGTTTTTCAATCAGCCTATCAATAAGGACTTTATTCGTAATTCTAATAGAAAATGAATAATAATTATTTATTAAATTCAAATTAAAGCATAATTTATATTGGTGGAAAGCTGAGAATCTCCTCTAAAAACCCTTTTCGTTTCATCAATTTTGGGTATAAAAAAAGTCGTCAACCACATGGGCCATCATATGGCTTACATATTGCCACTTTTTGGCCCATCATGATCCTACACATACCCAACCCCCTATGGATAAATTGGTGGCCTACTCAGAGGACTCTTCAGATGATAACATTGCGAAACCTTCTAGAAAAGCTTTCTCCTCCACCTCTTTCCATTCTGTTGGTAGAGAAGATAGGCCTAGCCCTCATGCGAACCTGAACCCTAATGACCCAACTTTTGAACCTGATAGGGACTTTCATGGCAATATTCTATCATTGGCTAGAAATGGTGCAATTGAAAATTTTAAAATTCTGAAGTGGGCCTTTCATGAAATTAGGGACCTAAACCTGAAAAATAGAGCTCTGACGAGCAAATTGGAAATTCTAGAAACCAAGATGGTGGAGTAGAACCCAACTAAGCCTTTGTGGACGGCAGAAGAGAGATGGCCATGGTGTACTACATCCGAAAGAGATTGAATTTACTAAAATCCTTAAGAAGGATATGGAGATCCTAGGAAGAGAGGTTGAGAAAATGAGGGAAGTTCTAAAAGCCACTATCGAACACAATCACAAAATAGTTAGGAATAACTCCATTGTCTTAAGAGCTTTGGAGGAAAAAATGGACATCGCTCAACTGAGACTCTTAATTGTGGATTTGGATGCCGAGAAGAACAAAAACAAAGCTAGGGATTTGGGCCCTTCAAAGAGAACCAGGGCCAACATGAAGAAAAGATAGGACACTACGCCTTTCGAGACCTAGGATCTTAGGATGGTGGCCTAGGATATGGACATCATGGAAATGGAAGTGGCTAAGACCTTGAAGTCTTTGGGTTAGTCTTGGTTCTACTGTTATCGTTGGTCTTTTACTTTCCTTTTACTATTTTTTTGCTGCTGGCTGCTGGTCTTTTTTGTTTATCTTTAATTTGCAGCCTGTCTTGTTTCGGATTTACTTTTGATCTATCTTTTCATGGTTTGTAAACTTTGTGGTTTTGGGTCCCTATAAAATCCATTTTTTCCTCTATCAAAAACATATAACATTCATTCATTAACATGTAACATGTATTCATTAACATATTAACATTCATTCATTAACATATAACTTTCATTCTTTCAATTTTTACATATTATCAAAAATATGGTTGTCAAAAATATTAGTTTTTAACTTTCATTAACATATTATCAAAAATATGGTTGTCATGGTATGATTACAATCACTGTTTTTTGGTTTACTTTTTGTAGCTAAAAGCAAAAGAAGTGGAGTATCATTTTCTAAATCATTTGTCCCCTCTTCAATTGTTTTTCCCTCTACTCATTATATTAATGTATGCCTAGTCATGTACTCACGACATGGAGGCCACTGCAAGGGGGGGTCTACTGCAATAAAAAAGAAATGTTTTTGATAAAAGGGTAAAACGGGTTTTACAGGGACCCGAAACCACAAAGTTGAAAAAATAGAGAAGAGAACACCAAAGGTCCACCAAAAAAATAGCTGTCCAAGAAAAAAACCAGCAGCAAACAGGCAAAAAGGACCAGGAGGGTCAGAAAAGAAAGGACAACAAAAAAAGAACACAGAACAACCAGGACTAGGAGGGTCTGCTGCAATAAAAAAGAAATGTTAAATTAATATGTTTTATTATTATTGTTACAAGTATTTGATTAATTAAAAGAACATTAGATTGGTTCTCTTTACCTGATGGGGCCACATCATGTTCTTGATCTTGTCTTATAGCCTCATGCTCAATATGATAAACACCCTCTAAATCCTCTGGAGTTGAAACATTAAAGGTTACATTAATTTATAAACCAATTACAATTAATAATGTTTAAAAGAATATTAGAGTGGTCATGTTTACCTGATGGGACCACATCATGATCTTGATCTTGTCTATCCTGATCATGCTCGACATGTTGATCACGCTCTACATGCTCTAAAGTTGAAACATGAAAGTTTACACTAATTAATACATCAATTACAATTAAAGATGTTTAATAGTATTAATCCATACTATGTTTTGTATAGCACATGAATACATCCAATACCGAGATGCACACCATGACCTTCATCTACAGGTTGTGCTCCACCCTCACTAGGATGCATTCCAATGTCATGGGCAGGTGCATGGAAATGGGTAGCAATTTCGTCGACAACTTACTTTTTCATCCCGAAATAGCAAAAACGCGAATGTGTTATATTAAAACGCGCTCACGTTATGGCTTGGTAATGACCAAGCCTAGGCTCGGTCATTACTGAGCCTAACGTGGGTGTTTTAAAATGCGAGCGCGTTATGGTTTAAATTTCAAAAACGCGAGTGTTTTGGTCTACATTGAAAATATTTTCTTCTCTTTTTCTTGTCTCATTCTTCTTGTTATCTTTTAGGGAAACTATATACATGAAATAAACATTTAAGTATAAGTTGACATTTATTTATGGACATTTACTTTCTTATACTTTAATTTATATTGCATGTATATACTTCCAGGATGTTTGAGAGTGGTTTCAGATCTCTAAGAGTTATAATACAAATTCTAGTTTTTGATTTTAGATTTTAGTAGTCAACAAGTTCTATCATCTTTCTCTCTCACTCTCTCCATCTCTCTACTCTTTATCTCTCCACTCCCTCTCTCTCTCCCTTCCTCCCTCTCTCCCCTCTCTCTCTTCTAGTTTTTGGAAGATCTCACAAATTTCAAACTTAGCCAAATTTCAATAATCAGGAGGTCAAATTTCAGTAATCATAAAATTGTATTATTTCTCTCTCTATCTCACTCATTTTTATCCCTTACACTCTAGACCTCTCTCTCACTATCTCTATCCATTTTTCTAACTCTCTCTCTCCCTTGATCTCAAGAAATCTCTCTCTCTCTATCTCTCTCTTTTCCCTCTAATTCTCTCTACCTCACTTATCTCTCCCTCTCTCCCACCTTCCCTCTCTACTTGTCTCTATCTCCCTCCCCCCTCTCTCTCTCTCTACCTACCTACCTCTCCCTCCATCACACCCTACCACTCTCTCTATTTCTCTCTAGCTAACCTCTCTCTCACCTCCCTCTCTCTCCCTCCATACTTCTCTCTCCCTCTCTTCTTCCCTATCTACTCTTTATCTCCCATCTCTCATTACCTACCTCTACATCCATCAAACCTCACAACTCTCTCTACACCTCTCTCCCTCCCTCCCTCATTCTCTCTATACTTCTCTCTATCTCACCTCTCTCTCTACCTCTCCTTCCATCTCTACTTGTCTTTATCTCCTCTCTCCCTTTCTCTACCTACCTCTCCTTCAAAAACTTTTTATTTCTCTCTATCTCACCTCTCTCTCCCTCACTACATCTCTCTCCCTCTCTCCCTCCATCTCTACATATATATCCCCTCTCCCTCTCTACCTAGCTCTCCATCCATCACAACCTACCACTCTCTCTCCATTACTCTCTATCTAACCTCCCACTCTCTCCATCCATACCTCTCCCTCTCCTTCCTTCTCTACTCTCTACCACCCTAATCATTCTCTACCTACTTCTCCATTCATCACTCCCTAAAATTCTCTCTACACCTCTCTATATTGCTTCTCTCCCTCCCTCCCTCATTCCCTCTCTACTCTCCCTCTACCTCTCCTCCCCTCTCTAATTATCTTTATCTGCCCTATCCCTCTCTCTCTCACTAGATGTCTCCCTCCCTACCTTTTCCCCTATCTACTCTCTGTCTCTCCTCTCACTCCCTCTACCTCTCTCTCACTCCTCCATTACCCTCTTTCTTTCTCACTCTCTCCTCTTTATCTCACCATTCTCTCTTTCCCTCTTTGTAACTCTCCACTTCTCTATATGTCACCATTCTCTCTCTACATATCTTTATCTCACCTATCCCTCTTTACCTCTCCCTTCCTCCCCTCTCTCAGCCACCCTCCCTCCCTCCTTCCCTCTATCTCTATCTCTCTCTACTTCTCTCTATCTCACCTATCCCTCTTTAGCTGCATATCCCTCCATTACTCCCTGCCACACTCTCTCTATTGCTCTCTATCTCACCTCTCTCTCACCTCCCTCTCTCCCCCTCCATAACTCTCCCTCTACTTCCCTCTCTACTCTCTATCTCCCTAATACCTCTCTACCTACCTCTCCATCCATCACTCCTCACCACTCTCTCTATACCTCTCTATATTGATTCTCTCCCTCCCTTATTCTCTCTCTACTTCTCTCTACCTCTTTGTCTTTATCTAATTATCTTTATCTCCCCTAGCCCTCTCTCTCTCACTAGATATCTATGTCCATACCTTTCCCCCTATCTACTCTCTATCTCTCCTCTCCATCCCTCTACCTCTCTCTCTCACTCTCTCTCACTCCTCCCTCACCCTCTTTCTCTCTCACTCTCTCCTCTCTATCTCACCATTCTCTCTTTCCCTCCCTATAACTCTCTCCTTCTCTATATGTCACCATTCTCTCTGTACTTATCTTTATCTCACATATCCCTCTTTACCTCTCCCTTCCTCCCCTCTCTTGCCCACCCTCCCTCCTTCCCTCTATCTCTATCTCTCTCTACTTCTCTCTATCTCACCTATCCCTCTCTACCTGCATATCCCTCTATCACTCCCTACCAAAATCTCTTTATTTCTCTCTATCTCACCTCTCTCTCACCTCCCTCTCTCTCCCTCCATCTATACTTCCTTATCTACTCTTTATCTCTCATGTATCTCTACCTCTCCTTCCCTCTCTACTTCTCTTTATCTCCTCTTTCCCTCCCAACCTCTCTCTCTCTCCCTAATCCCTCCCTCCCACTATTTCTCTCTCCCCCTATGAGGGTTGAGAGTGTAAGGTTTAGTGTTTAAGGTATAGGGTTGAGGTTATAGGGTTAATTGTATAGGGAATAAGGTTTAGGGTTTAGGATATTAGGTATAAAGTTGAGGGTATATGGTATAGGGATGATGGATGAGGGTTTAGGGTTTAAGGTATAGGGTTTAGGGTTGAAGGTTGAGGGTTGAGGGTTGAGGGTTGAGGGATAGTGTTTAGGGTTGACGGTATAAGGTTAAGTGTATAGGGTATATGGATTATGGTTTAGGATATTGGGTATATAGTTGAGGGTATTGGGTTGAGGATATTAGGTTTAGGATTGATCGTTTAGGTTTTAGGATTTATGTACAAGTTTAAGGGTTGAGGGTTGAGGTATAATATTCAGGGTTAAGGGTATGAGGTTAAGTGTATAGGGTATAGGGATTAGGGTTTAGGTTGTAGACTTAAGGGTACAAGGTATAGGTTTAAGACTTGAGATTGTAGGGTTTTTTGTTTAAGTATAGGGTTGAGGGATAATGTTTATGGTTTAGGGTATAAGGTTGAGGATGTAGGGTAAAGAGATGAGGCTTGAGGGTTGAGGGATAGTGTTAAAGGTTGAGGGTATAGGGCTAAGTGTATAGGGTATAGGGATTAGGGTTTAGAATAATGGGTATAGGGTATAGGGATTAGGGTTTAGAATAATGGGTATAGGGTTGAGGGTATTGGGTTTCAGATTAAAGTTTAGGGTTTAGGGTTTAGTGTACAAGGTTGAATGTAGGGTTTAGGGTTTAAGTATAGGGTTGGGGGATGATGTTCAAGGCTTAGGTTATAAGGTTGAGCATATAGGGTATAAGGAAGAGGGTTGAACGTGTAGGGTTGAGGTATAGTGTTAAAGGTTGGGGGTGTAGGGTTAACTATATAGAGTATAGGGATTAGGGATTAGAATATTCGGTATAGGGTTGAGGGTATTAGGTTTAGCGTTGAGGGTTTAAGGTATAGGGTAAAAGGTTTAATGTAGGATTTAGTGTTTAATTATAGGGTTCAAGGTTTAGGGATAATGTTTAGGGTTTAGGGTATAGGGTATAGGGTATAGGGATGAGGATTGAGAGTGTAGGGTTTATGGTTTAAGGTATAGGGTTGAAGGTATAAGGTTAAGTTTATAGGGTATAAGGATTAGGGTTTAGGATATTAGGTATAGAGTTGATGGCATTGGGTTGAAGGTTTAAGGTTAAGTTTATAGAGTATAGGGATTAGAGTTTAGGGGAGAGAGAGAGAGACCTGAGAGAGGGTGAAATTGGCAACCTAACTTGCCCTGTTTGAAAAAATGGGTCCAAGAAATGGTGTCTCTTGGTGATTTACATCATTGAGAGACCCCATTTCTTGGACCCATATTTTCAAACAGCCCACTACATTTCCAATTTCACTAAATTGGCAACCTAACTTGTCCTATTTGAAAAAATGGGTCTAAGAAATGGGGTCTCCTGATGATGTAAATGACCTGGAGACCCCATTTTTTTACAAACAGGCCACTACATTGTCAATTTCACTAAATTGGCAAGCTAGTGGGCCCACTAGCTTGACAATTCGATGAAATTGGCAACCTAACTTGCCTGTTTGAAAAAATGGGTATAAGAAATGGGGTCTCTCGGTGATGTACCCCATTTCTTGGACCCATTTTTTCAAACAGACCACTACATTTCCAATTTCACTAGATTGGCAAGCTAGTGGGCCCACTACCTTGCCAATTTGGTGAAATTGGCAACCTAACTTGTCTTGTTTGAACGGGAGACCCCATTTCTTGGACCCATTTTTTAAAACAGGCCACTACATTGCCAATTTCACTGAATTAGCAAGCTGGTGGGCCCACTAGCTTGGCAATTTAGTGAAATTGGTAACCTAATTT
>CM021104.1:122813580-122825893 GCA_007115665.2 Sequoiadendron giganteum | reverse complement strand
CAAAAAGATGTAGCAGCAATATAGTTAACTTTAATTTGGTAGACAAAGAGACAAAATATTTCTTACTCAACCATGCCACCAATCTACACCCAAGAAAGAATGCACCACCACTAGTACTTTTCTTGTCATCTATACTTCTAGCCCAATCCACATCTATATAAGAACTAAGTGTAAAGTTAGTATCCTTGCTCAGATACCATAATCCATAATCCAGAGTGCCATTCAAATATATGAATATTCTTTTAATTGCAGTAACATGTGTTTTATTCGGATCTTCTTGAAATATAGCCACAAGGAAAATCACATGCATAATATTTGATCCAGTAGCAGTCAAACACAACAGTCCACCAAACATAGATCTATACTTACTCTGATTAGTCTTAGGTAAAACATCATCTTTACCCAACTTACATCTAGTCACCATAGGAGTACTTAATGGTTTGGAACCAACCATTACAAATATTTTTAACATCTCCTTCACATACTTAGATTGTGAAATAAAAATTCCTTCCTCTGATTGATTAATCTGTAGCCTAAGAAATAAATTCATCTTGCCAAACATAAAATTTAAAATTCTTTTTGTATCTCTTCCATAAACATTTTGCACATCATTTTATTCCCTCCAAAGATAATGCCATCAACATATACAATAACAATAAGGATTTTATCATTTTCTATCTTGAAATATAGATTACTATCTTTTTTACCTTTGTTAAACCCTTGTTGACTCAAGTACTTATCTAGCCTTGGTTGATTTGTTGGCTAAAATACTTCTGATTGTTCCATGTAGACCTCTTCTTCTAGTTCACCATTCAAAACTACTGACTTGACATCCATCTGATATACTTTGAAATATTGATAAGTAGCCAATGCCAAGAACATCCTTATAGCTTCCATTCTTGCTACTGAGGAAAAAGTCTCCTGAAAATCTATACCTTCTTATTGTGAGTAGCCTTTATACACAAGCTTTTCTTTATTTCTGAGAACTTTCTCATTCTCATTTAGCTTGTTTTTGAATACCCATTTTGATCCAATGATATTTTTGTCTACCGATCTTGGGACCAATTCCCAAGTTTGATTCTTCTCAATCTACAAAAGTTATTCTTTCATTGCTTGCTTCCAATTTTCATCCTTACAAGCTTCACTTGCTAACTTTGGCTCAATCCTAGAGAATAAGCACAAATTTACTTCAGTAGCAACTTTTTTTCTAGTCAACACACCTTTTGACTTGTCTCCAATAATATAACTTTCTGAATGATTCCTCTATACATATTTTGGTGTCCTAGGGGACATCATTAGAGCATATTCTTCACTTTCATTCTAGTTTTCTTGCTCATATTTATCCTTTTCTTCCACAACTTCTTCTATTCTTGCATAGTCATGTTCATCAGATATATATCTATCAATAGAATTCTTTATTGTTTTATTAACCTTCACATTCGATATTTATACAATTTTCCTCAATATTTTTTTGAAATATCTATATGCCTTGCTTTTAGTAGACTATCCAAGAAATATTCCTTCATCACTTATTGCATTAGACCTACCTAAAATTTCTTCATCTCTTCTGAAATAGAATTTTCTTTCGAATACCTTGAAATATTTGATTGCAGGGATTCTTTCGTGCCATAGCTCATAAAGAGTCTTTGTCCTATTTTATCTTTCCTAAACTTGATTGAATACATATACAACAGTGTGAATAACCTCTTTCCTGTAAACTTCTATTAATCTAGCTTCAATGATCATTGATCTAGCAACTTCTTGAACTATTCTATTTTTCCTTTCAATAACTCATTTTTGCCGAGGAGTTCTTAGAGTAGATAGTTGTCTCTTTATACCATACACTTCACAAAACATATTGAACTCATAGGAAGTGAATTCTCCAACTTTTTCAGATCTCAAGAATTTAATCATCAGATTCACTTCATTTTGAACCATAGTCTTGAATGCCTTGAATCTACCTAACACATATGATTTCTCTCTTAGAAATGTAACCCATGTATACCTAGAATAATCATCAATTATAATAATAAATTACCTTTCACAAAGTAGACATAACACTCTCATAGGACCACAAAGGTCTATATGAACAAAATCTAGTAATCCGGTAGTATATTGTTCTCTTGATCTATAATGACTTCTTGTTTACTTCCCAAACTAGCAATTATTGTAGATAGCATTTATATGCTTTGTAATTCTCAGTAGATCTCTCACGACCTAAAAAAAACTCATTCTTTCCAAGCTATCAAAATTCATGTGACACATTCTACTATACCATAGCCAACTGTCATTTATCTAAGTCATAAAACATTGTCCATTATCATCTTTAAGTTGATAAATGTTCCCTTCAAATTTCTTTACTGTAGTAATCAATGTTTTGGATCCTTTTTGAATCTCACATTTCTCATGCTTAAACACAAGATCATATCCTTTTCTACACATCTAACCAATGCTCAAAAAATTATGCCTTAAAACCTTAACATAGTAAACATTTTTAGTATGATGCTTACCATAAAAAATTATTGAACCTAGCCCATAGATTTTAGCACTAGTATCATCTCCAAACATAACCAAAGCTCCATCATATTTCTCAAGTTGCACAAACTTACTCTTCTCACCAGTCTTGTGATGTGAGAAACCACTATCAACTACCCAAAAATTCTTTTCCTGTTTAGCATATAGGGTAGAGATAACCATACCTCTAGTTTTCTCTTTCTCTTTCTCTTTCTGATTTAGTAGAAGTAGGTTTATCCTTAATTGCCAAGAAAAAAATTCATGTTCATCTCGATCTTCATATTCTGAATCTTCATCTTAAAATTCTATAATTCTCATTCACATAGTAGGTTGTGTTAATGTTCTTTCCTTTCTTCTTTTCTTCATATCTTTGTTTATTCCTTTTAGCTCTTTCTGGACACTTTACAACATAGTGACCAATTTATCCACAACTAAAACAATTAAAGGGAAATTTACCTTCATAATTATTGGAGAATTTTCTCATTCTCCTTACAAAGTTAGCTTTGATTTCATCAAATTTTTCTTCATCCAGATCTTCAATTTTTGTAGCTTTAAAAGAAATGTTTGTTTTACCTTCGCTTCTTAGATTTAGATTCCTCATATCATATGATGCCAAAAATAATAGCACCAGATCCTTAGTACAAGTCTTGTAATCTATAGTCTTCTCAATAACACTCACCTTTTCACTATAAGCATCAGAATGATTTCAAATAATCTTCTTTACAATTCTAGTTTCATTTATAGTAGCGCTAAGGGATCACATTCTAGCCACAACCTCATCAAATCTCTATACATAGAATTTAACATTCTCATCTTCAGACATGTGTAAAAGATCAAATTGTGTTTCCAGATTCTATATTTTTTCCTCTTTTACCCTCTCATCACCATTGTGTGCTCTTTCTAAAGCATCCCAGACTTCCTTATATGTCTTCAAATTCTGCACCTTAATCAACTCAAAATGTACTAGACTATTCTTCAAGATGAAATTTTCCTTATTATTATCTTCATGTGCCCTGATTTCTTCACATGTACTTGGACCATTAGCAGGAGGAATGTAGTATTCCTTATAAGATTTCTCTACATCATATCCACAATACTCTAGATATTCTTCCATCAATACTTTCCAGATACCATAATTAGTTCCATCAAACCTTGGATAATCATATATCATTTTTCTAGCCATACCAGACCTTCACCAAGGAACCCAGCTCTGATAGGGTATGTGCAGGATCATCATGGAAAAAAGGGGCCCTTAAGTGGCGATGAAAATTCAAAAAATCAGAGTTAGGAAACTTGACATAAAAAAATGAATAAGTTATACATTATTTCAAAAATATGTAAGAATATAATCTGTAGAAAATTGAATTTAGTTTCTAAACTACTAGGTTTTTTTTTTTTTTTTTATAAATCTATTTGGTGAAAATTTGAAATTTCAATGTAGTAGTACTTAAATTTCAGAGAAAAAAGAAGAAGTAGGTGTCTGTCTGACCACCCTAACCACAATAAAATGATAATATTTTTTATAAGGTTTTAGATATAAGTAAAGGACTCATGTCCCAATGTGATGCATTTTTTTTTGTAATTTTTTTCACAGTAAATAATTAATTATGAATTTTCTATTACAAATTTTAAAAAATATAAAAAATTGAATGTTTAACCACCTTAACTTGGTCAAAAATTCATGAAATTCAATTTATTTTCTTTTAATTCTATAGTATGCAAAGCATAGAATGTGACGCATGTTTCAGATTCAAAAAATGTGATACCGTTTGAAAGCTATAGATGTTATTCAATTAGCCTATCAATCAAGACTTTAGTCATAATTCAAATAGAAAATGAATAATAATTATTTATTAAATTCAAAGTAAAAAATAATTTATACCGGTGGAAAGCTAAGAATCTCCTTTAAAAACCCTTTTCGTTTCATCAATTTTGGGTAAAAAAGAAGTTGTCAACCACATGGGCCATCATATCACTTACATATCACCACTTATTTGCTCATCATGATCCTACACATACCCGATACCAATTGTTGGATAGGACAATTGAGAGGAGGGTTAAATTAGTTGTCAAAGATTTAAACCTTAAATTCAATTTTGAGAACTAACACATAAACCGATTAAGTGATTAAACATCAAATGCCAAAGCACAAACATAATAACACCAAATTTACATGGAAAACCCAAAGAGGGAAAAAACACGGTGAGTATTAACTCACACTGTAGAGAATATCAAAACCAATTACAAAAAGGATCACTACCTGGAATTGTAACACCCCTCTATTTTTCTCTTATGTTAGATTAAGATGTTTTATTATTTGATAATTGTTTAATCAGTAATACGAACTATGTGTGTTATGAGATGAAATTTCCTTGATGTTATACTTGACATGTTTTGATTAAGAATAATGTTGGTTTATTATGACATGATTATTGCTTATGAATTTTTTTAATCATGGAAATGTCAGTTTGATGATATTGTATTGGAGAAGGGGACATGATTGCATCACTCACTTGCGAGCACACTGCAATTATGCGATTTCCTCTTCATGGTGTATTTTATAATGATTTTATATGCATGTGCTATTGATGCCTTGGACACAGGTTTGCAGGTACATGACATCGACTCCACCTGGCTTCACAGGTTTGAGTGTGTCGACCCAATAGTATGATAATTGGGAGATAGTAGCTAGGTTACCTGTGTCAAGTCTACACCCAAGCCTTAGTGGGTCATCAGTCGAGTCGGTTGTGTCTTTGGGTGCTTGTTTTAAATATTATTTTAATTATGATGGGCTCTTGAGTATGGAAATAAATACTTAGAATTATTGCTTAAAATAATGTTGATATTTATTTAAATTCAAATTATACATTGTGATAGAAGTTTTTATTTAACTTAATTAATTAAATTTGATTTATTTAATTAATTAAATTTAATCCAATGGGTTGAATTTATTTAATAAATGATTAAAATTAATTAATTAAATTTTATGTTGAGAAAAATAAAAGAAAAAGAGAAATTAATTTAATTGTAAATTGTAAATTTCAATTAGTGTTAATTAATTTCAATTTGGAATTAAATTGTAATTAGAAATTATTTCAACATGCAAAAGGCTTTGAGAAAATATCTGATTGTTGAAAAGATATTTTGAATGTGACATGTGTGTGAGAGGAATTATTTATTTACTCTTGGTTGAGAAAATTATTAGAGGAGGAATTTAATTGGAAAAAAAGGGAGAAGTTTTCTTCATGGGAGATTTTTGGAGAGAAAAAGATATTATTTTCGAAAGGGGTTTTCTATATTTTTACATCTTCTTGGAAGTGGTGATTTTGGGAGAAGCTCTAGAAATTGATCTCTGAAGGGAAGGTTCTGTTTCAACTTTCTTTTCTTCAAACTTCAGGAAAACAGGTTCCTTCAAGTTTTATTTATTTATTTAATTGTTTGAGAAAGATTGTCTATACAAAAGTTAAATTTTGTAGAAGCTTTGCTTAAAATGGTTTAATTGAGATTGAAAGATTGTCTGTACAAGAAGCTTTTGTGTTTTGGTTGTAGAAGCTTCAAATTGTTTTCAAAAATTGTAAGGCTTCTTTATTGTTGAATTGTTGTTAAATAAAATCAAAGGAAAACAATCTGTGATTTAAGAATTTAGTTTTAGGTTTTGAAAGCCTCTGTGTAAATTTAGAGGAAAGAGATTTTTGTAATCTTCTGGGGTTTGTTTACTCAATTAAAAATTTGCTGTAGATGACTTTCTTCAAAAAAATTTCCCCCAATTTAATTTATTATTGAAACTTAATAAATATATATACAATATATATATGTATCATTTATATATATTCCCACATCTATATAACATATATATTTATTTATATACAAAATGTTATTTTTAAAATTGAATTGAATCGGCGTACGGTGAGCGGATGAAACAAGGGAGGTCTGAGTTTTGTTTTAATGATAGTTTTTTGTTTGTTTGTCTTTTATTAGGTTGAGAGGCACCGCTGCCATTGGCAGTGCCCTCCACACAAGTGTGGAGGAAGCATCGCCAAGGGCAATGTTGCCCCTCCCCTTACATGGGCACGGTGGACTTACCACAGTCTGCCCCATTATTGTGGGGTGTGGCTGTGGTAAGCCACTGAAACCCCCTTCCTTTATTTTATATTTAACTAAAAAAAAAAAACTACGTCCATTATCATATGGAGTTTAAGTCGGTTTTATTTACATTCATTTTTTATTAAATTCAGATTTATTTAAATTCATTTTTATTAAATTCGGTTTTATTTAAATTCATTTTTTATAATTTCGGATTTGATATTAAATGTAAATATATTGTGTATATATATTATATATACATAATTGTTAAATAAATATTATTGTTTTAGTTTTAAATGATGAGACAATTAATGTTATGGAAATTTATTAATTATATGTATATTGATTTTCCAAATGTAATTTAAAAGAAAAATATTGCATGCATGATTATTAAAATAGAGGGAATACATAAGCATTAGTTATAAATATTTGCATGGAACTGAAGATTAGATAACTAGACTGGTTACTTATGATAAATAGATGCATGTTCGAGTTCAAGTTGAAGTTAGTTCCAAAATGGATAATTCTTGTAATGAAGATATTGTTTTCGTTCAAATAGGCATGCATGCAAATGCATGTGTTTTTGAAAAAGAGAAAATTATAATTTTCTTTAAATGATGTAATCCGTTTGGGAAATAGATATTTTATCAGTTTAAATTGAAGGAATTGGAATAATAAATGAAATGACAATCTTATAGTTGTTTAAAGTTTAATTGAGATATTTGAAGAATCGGTTAGTTAATTGGTTGAATTTTCTCCTTCGTCTTTATAAGGATTTTTTTTAAATTAGAGAAAATTGAGTAACTTGTCTTATTGTTCCTTTCTATCACTAAATGTAAATGGATTTAGTAAATCCAAATCTAAGATTTAATTATCGTGTTGATTGCTTATTTGGTTCTTCTAGTTGCAATTAGAGGAAAGTAATATTTAATTAAGTGTGTTTGCGGGAATAGGTATTTAAAAATATATATAATATGTTAGTAGGAACAAAGGTTCTATTATTTTATTGAGGAAATAGGGGAAATGGTTAGTGTGATGTTTATCTTTGTTTGGAAGTACCTTTTTAATTAATTAGTTAAATTGGGATATTTGAGTGGTGCGAATTGTTATAAGTCATTTCATTGATTGTATGCAAGTTTGTGATAAATTAGAATATTGTAAACATTAAACTATTATGCCTTTATGATGTGTTTGAGATATCTTCTGTGGTATTTAGGGGTAATTGAAAAGAGGTATTAGATGAGTTTTATAAGTCTTCCTATTGGAGTATGTTAACTTTGAGATTTGTTAATTCATGGTCTTGTCTTTTGTAGTTCTCTATGGTAATAAGGTTTGTTGATTTTAGTGAGTCACCCGGTTTCTATGAACGGGGAATGGTTTGTTATTATTTGAATGAATTGTTAGATATTTTGTACCTCCTTTGTTTGGAGTGGTGATGCATCACATGATAACCGTAGGAGGGTGAAGCTCTATGGGGGCCGAGATCTGGAATGATCTGACGGGTAACTCATCCATCTTGAGTGGCTTTCTCCTAGGTTAGTAGTATGTTTAGGTTACTAGTGAGTCATACTGCTATACTTAGATAGCGATGTATTCTTTGAGTTAGTGTTGTACTTGTGGTGGTTTTGTTTAGTGTTGGGTCAGCCTGTGACTAGAGGTTTTAGGGTTTGTCCTTGTATCCGTGTTACTGTCTCCTAGCACGGGGGGTGGGCCTTCAGGTACCACTTGGTTGGGAGGAATATGCGCCCTATGCCATTGGGTCCCCCTTTTGATTTGCAGATTGTGTTGCGAGGTTTTCCAGAGGAGAGCTTGCAGTGGTTTCATTCTTTAGTTTCATCTTTCTAGTTACTTTAGATTAGCTCTTGTAATTATTCTTTCCCTCATTTGTTTAGGAGGAGGAATCTTGTAATTATAAAAGTTAGGTCTGATCTACCTCATTTCAGGAATGAGTATTGTAATCTACTTTTAAGTTAATGTAATCTGGAACCTATTATATGTTATCCTAGTGTTGAATCTTTAATGCTTTATAAGTATGTGAAATTAAATGTATGGTTAATATTTTAATAAATTCTTTATGTGCAAGTGGTGTGTATGTTTTGGTAATTAAAGTAATCTTGTCACATTACCTTAGAGGTTGTTGTGAAGTGTTGTGCATCTTCTTTGTTAATAATGCACTTTTAAGAAAAAAAATTTGTACGCTTCTGCATTGAGTTGCAACTTCCTTTAGGGTCTTGTGGTGGGGCATTACAGGAATAAGCCTCACTGCCTCGAATAAGGACTCACTATCTAGATTTACTGTCCAATGGGCTACAACTCAGATGGCTCACTTCCATAGAGATACAAATAATACAATGAATAATTATAATAGAGAGATAATAATACCAATGCAACAAAGGATTCCACCATAGTCATTGATCCACTTGCATGAATGATAGACTTCACCTTCTTCTCATTGCACCCGAAAACTAGGTGTTAAGCTTCACAATGATCAACCACACACTATCAAAATATAATCAAAGTAACGTATCATCTTTTAGTTATCTTCTTTCTTTTATTATGTACACTTTTCATTACTAGCACACTCTATATTTATACCATCTCCAACTTTGAAAAGATACAAAGTCAACCATCCAACTTCAAATTCAAATTAGGTCAGTACCAAACATCCTAGGATGGAATTAGAATGAGGGAAATCTAAACACATGCTTCACTAGGACCCATAATAGATCCAAAAAATTTAATCAACTTCGAATGTAGTGCTTGACACACGGTCAACCAAACTAGTGTAAAAAACATAGATCAATTAAGCTCTATGCTTTCAAATGCCAAAAAAATATTCAATAGAGACGAGGAAACACAACTCTTGAATCATTGAGAGTGATGCGAGTGGATCAACCAAATAGGAGAGATGACACAACTTCTCTCAAATATGCCCACTTGGACATCAATTCAACAAACTCACAATAGGGTAACCTTGCCACTTGACATGGGATTTTGGCCAATTAGATTGAGACAGAGGTTTAGACCAGATTTGTTACCCCATAACATGTTTCTCATGACCACTCCAAGACATAACACCCTAACTTGCACCTAATGAATTCCATTTTCTCATCGCTCTAACCTTTAGGCCTCTTTTACCCTTAACCCTTGTAGCACTGCCCGGTAGGACAGTCAAGACAAAAACCACATTCAAGCCTATACCAGGCCCAAACCACTAAATTTGGACAACAAATGGATTCCCTTACAAATTCTCAAAGCCTCCCTTCTTGACAATCAAAGGTGAAGTCACAACAAGCCAAAAGGTAACGCTACAAGGTAGGCCTAATAGGCTGCTCAACTCAAGGAAATTAGTACCTAGGAACTCCCCAACACCCCTCAACCACAAGTAAGTTCCCATACCCTTCTTACATCCATTTCACAATTCCCTACAGGACTGTATTCACAAAAAATTCTCACAAAGACCAAAAATCGGACTTTTCCCCTTGATTCTAGGCCTATCACATGATGATACCAGGCGTAGATCTTCAAAGATTCTTCCCAAACTTGCATGCCTCTCTCTGAAAAAATTATAAGATCAAAGTACATATGGTACTCTCCCATTCCACCCAGTCCTGGCCTTAATGAATGGTGAGAATGGAAGATACAAGCAAAATTCAGTCAAAACCTTGATTTTGGAGGGTTTCAGACCACTCGACAGAGAAATATGAATATCTCCCTTGTCCCTCAATGAAATTAATCCAAACGAATACCAAAAGAGAGCCAACTCAACCCCCTTTCAAACCATTATAGCCTTGGAGTCTGACAACAAACCTATAAACCGTACCAAGTACGGGATCAACAATTCTTGCACAGGAAATCAAAAAACAGAGCGAACTTTTTATCGTATCTTCTTTCTTTCTTCATCAACAACCTTGCCTCGACCAAGAGAGGCATATTTAAACTCTAACAACCTCCCTCCAATGTCCCTTAACTGCATTTTGAATTGGAGGGATGTTGGAAACCAACTAATTCTTATTTAGACCTCTAATTGCCTAGTTAATGCAATTAACACTACACCAAGAACCCGACTAGGTAGAACACTCCAAACATGTTAAAGGCTCTTCAAAACACAACAAATGACCAAGGTGACTCCCCTCAAATGCTTGGTTGCATCATGGCACCATGATTCATTAGTTGGCCTAGATGCACCAAGGCTACATGGTGAGAAGGAGACCTAGTACAAACATCAAAACTCAACACTAAGCTTAAAAGCTTATTAAAAACATTGAAGATGGTCCTTAGGACCTTATTACATTGAAATCAACCTGAAAAACAAAATAAGATTCATTCAAGCCTCATGGAGGCATTTGGACCCCAAGGTGCCCCTGCATTAGAGAGAAATCTAGACAAACAACAATTCTTCTTAATATCATCCAGAAAATAGAAAACATAGTTCACAAGTACTAAAACCAACATCCTCAATAGCTGAAAACCTACAATCTTCTTTTTATACAATTTTCTTAATATCCTCAACATATCTGATCAACAACAACTAGGGAGATAATCAAATGAATGGTTGACATCAATGACAACACTTGCATTCCTCTTTCCATTATTGCAACAATCCGAATCTACATATAAAAAGGTTGTCGAGGGGATTGTAATCTGCTATGAATTAACACCTGGAGTGAAGTCATAACTGTATGTAATTTATTCTTGTAATACAAAGTGACTTTGCTTGGTGTGTTTATTTTTCTCTCATAAGGGTTTTCCCACATAAAACTAGTGTTCAATTTTGTGTATGTTATTTAATTGTTTATTCCCATGTTCTATTAATGTGCATCTTAATGACTGTAATTCAAATTTAGTGAATTTTTTTGCACTTCTTTCCTAAGAATTTTTCATTTGGAAGGTGTTTATGCACTATTCTTTCCTTACAAGTGGTATCAGAGCCTAGCCAGTTGTGTTATCCTTGTGGGTAGGGCTGGTTTTTTGTGCTAATTTTGTTTAGTGGAGTCTTGCAAAGAATATTGATTGTCTTGATTATAGATTGAGATGGTAAGCACAACAGAAAGAGTATAAATTGAAAAGTTCAATGGCAAAAATTTTGAGTTGTGGAAACTAAAAATGGAAGACCTATTGGTGGATAGAGATCTTTGGGTTGTTGTGTCTAGAAATAAACCCTTAGGTATGAAGCAAGAAGATTGGGACCTCATAGATAGAAAATATAGAGGATTGATAAGAATTTGTTTGGAATAATTTGTTCTCCTAAACATCCATGAGGAAAAGACTGCATCTTCATTATGGAAGAAAATTGGTGATATTTATCAGGGGAAGTCTCTGGTGAATAAGTTAATCCTGAGGAATCAGTTATACTCCTTAAAGATGGAGGAAGGTGCATTTGTAGTAGACCATCTAAATTCTTTTAATATGATTATTGCTTAGTTGGCATCTATAGGTGTAAGCATTGATGAGGAGGATCGATGTATGCTTTTTTTCTGTTCCTTTCCCGACACTTATGCTTTTTTTGTGTTCCTTTCCTGACACGTGGGACCATCTAGTGATGGCTATTGGAAGTAAACTAGCCACTTTTAAAATGGAAGACGTGATTGCTTTGTTATTGGCAAAATAAATGTGAAGGAAATATTTTGAGATGTCCAAGGAGGCTCTTGTTGTTCGAGGAAGATCAAGGACAAAAACAATGAAACGATAAGAAGACAAAGATTCAAATTTGGGG
>CM021104.1:122800708-122813480 GCA_007115665.2 Sequoiadendron giganteum | reverse complement strand
CAAGAAATGGGGTCTCCAGGTGATTTACATCATCGAGATACCCCATTTCTTGGACCCATTTTTTCAAACAAGACAAGTTAGGTTGCCAATTTAGTGAAATTGGAAATGTAGTGGCCTGTTTGAAAAAATGGTCCAAGAAATGGCGTCTCTCGATGATGTAAATCACCGAGAGACCCCATTTCTGGGACCCATTTTTTTAAACAAGGCAAGTTAGGTTGCCAATTTCACCGAATTGGCAAGCTAGTGGGCCCACTAGCTTGCTAATTCGGTGAAATTGGCAATATAGTTGTCAATTTCACCCTCTCTCAGGTCTCTCTCTCTCCCCTATACCCTATAAACTTAACCTTAAACCTTCAACCTAATGCCATCAACTCTATACCTAATATCCTAAACCCTAATCCCTATACCCTATAAACTTAACCTTATACCTTCAACCCTATACCTTAAACCATAAACCCTACACTCTCAATCCTCATCCCTATACCCTATACCCTAAACCCTAAACATTATCCATGAACCCTGAACCCTATTATTAAACACTAAATCCTACATTAAACCTTGTACCCTAAACCTTAAACCCTCAACCCTAAACCCAATACCCTTAACCCTATACCAATTATTCTAATCTGTAATCCCTATACTCTATACAGTTAACCCTACACCCCCAACCTTGAACACTATACCTCAACCCTACATGTTCAACCCTCATCCTTATACCCTATACGCTCAACCTTATAACCTAAGCCTTGAGCATCATCCCCCAACCCTATACTTAAACCCTAAACCCTACATTCAATCTTGTACACTAAACCCTAAACCCTAAACCTCAATCTGAAACCCAATACCCTCAACCCTATACCCATTATTCTAAACCCTAATCCCTATACCCTATACACTTAGCCCTATACCCTCGACCCTATACCCATTATTCTAAACCCTGATCCCCATACCCTATACCCTTATCCCTATACCCTCAACCCTCAAGCCTCATCTCTTTACCCTACATCCTCAACCTTATACCCTAAACCATAAACATTATCCCTCAACCCTATACTTAAACAGAAAACCCTACAATCTCAAGTCTTAACCCTATACCTTATACCCTTAACCCTACAACCTAAACCCTAATCCCTATACCCTATACACTTAACCCCATACCCTTAACCCTGAACATTATACCTCAACCCTCAACCCTTAAACTTGTACATAAATCCTAAAACCTAAACCATAAACCCTAAACCTAATATCCTCAACCCATTACCCTCAACTATATACCCAATATCCTAAGCCATAATCCATATACCCTATACACTTAACCCTCAACCCTAAACACTATCCCTCAACCCTCAACCCTCAACCCTCAACCCTATACCTTAAACCCTAAACCCTCATCCATCATCCCTATACCATATACCCTCAACTTTATACCTAATATCCTAAACCCTAAACCTTATTCCCTATACAATTAACCCTATAACCTCAACCCTATACCTAAACACTAAACCTGACACTCTCAACCCTCATAGGGGGAGAGAGAAATAGGGGGAGGGAGGGATTGGGGTGAGAGAGAGAGAGGTTGGGAGGGAAAGAGGAGATACAGATAAGTAGAGAGAGAAGGAGAGGTAGAGATACATGAGAGATAAAGAGTGAATAAGGAAGTATAGATGGAGGGAGAGGTATGGAGGGAGAGAGAGGGAGGTGAGAGAGAGGTGAGATAAAGAGAAATAAAGATAGTTTGGTAGGGAGTGATAGAGGGATATGCAAGTAGAGAGGGATAGGTGAGATAGAGAGAAGTAGAGAGAGATAGAGATAGAGGGAAGGAGGGAGGGTTGGAAAGAGAGGGGAGGAAGGGAGAGGTAAAGAGGGATATGTGAGATAAAGATAAGTAGAGAGAGAATGGTGACATATAGAGGAGAGAGTTATAGAGAGGGAAAGAGAGAATGGTGAGATAGAGAGGAGAGAGTGAGAGAGAAAGAGGGTGAGGGAGGAGTGAGAGAGAGTGAGAGAGAGATGTAGAGGGAAGGAGAGGAGAGATAGAGAGTAGATAGGGAAAAGGTAGGGAGAGAGATCTAGTGAGAGAGAGAGAGGGATAGGGGAGATAAAGACAATTAGAGAAAGACAAAGAGGTAGAGAGAAGTAGAGAGAGAATAAGGGAGGGAGAGAATCGATATAGAGAGGTATAGAGAGAGTGGTGGGGAGTGATGGATGGAGAGGTAGGTAGAGAGGTATTAGGGAGATAGAGAGTAGAGAGGGAAGTAGAGGGAGAGGTATAGAGGGGGAGAGAGGGAGAGAGGGAGGCAAGAGAGAGGTGAGATAGAGAGCAATAGAGAGAGTGTGGTAGGGAGTGATGGAGGGATATGCAGCTAGAGAGGGATAGGTGAGATAGAGAGAAGTAGAGAGATATAGAGATAGAGGGGAAGAGGGAGGGTGGGTGAGAGAGGGAAGGAAGGGAGAGGTAAAGAGGTATAGGTGAGATAAAGATATGTAGAGAGAGAATGGTGACATATAGAGAAGTGGAGAGTTACAAAGAGGGAAAGAGAGAATGGTGAGATAAAGAGGAGAGAGTGAGAGAGAAAGAGGGTAAGGGAGGAGTGAGACAGAGTGAGAGAGAGAGGTAGAGGGAGGGAGAGGAGAGATAGAGAGTAGATAGGGGAAAAGGTGGGGAGGGAGACATCTAGTGAGAGAGAGAGGGATAGGGGAGATAAAGATAATTAGAGAGGGAAGGAGAGGTAGAGAGAGAGTAGAGAGGGAATGAGGGAGGGAGGGAGAGAAGCAATATAGAGAGGTGTAGAGAGAATGTTAGGGAGTGATGGATGGAGAAGTAGGTAGAGAAGGATTAGGGAGGTAGAGAGTAGAGAGGGAAGGAGAGGGAGAGGTATGGATGGAGAGAGTGGGAGGTTAGATAGAGAGTAATGGAGAGAGAGTGGCAGGTTGTGATGGATGGAGAGCTAGGTAGAGAGGGAGGGAGAGAGGGAGAGAGAGGTGAGATAGAGAGAAATAAATAGTGTTTGAAGGAGAGGTAGGTAGAGAGAGGGAGAGAGGAGGTAAAGATAATTAGAGATGGAAGGAGAGGTAGAGAGAGAGGTGAGATAGAGAGAAGTAGAGAGGGAATGAGGGAGGGAGGGAGGGAGAGATGTGTAGAGAGAGTGGTAAGGTTTTATGGATGGAGAGGTAGGTAAAGAGAGATGGGAGATAAAGAGTAGATATGGAAGAAGAGAGGGAGGTGAGAGAGAGGTTAGCTAGAGAGAAATAGAGAGAGTGGTAGGGCGTGATGGAGGGAGAGGTAGGTAGGTAGAGAGAGAGAGGGGGGGGAGGGAGATAGAGACAAGTAGAGAGGGAAGGTGGGAGAGAGGGAGAGATAAGTGAGGTAGAGAGAATTAGAGGGAAAAGGAGAGAGAGACAGAGAGAGAGATTTCTTGAGATCAAGGGAGAGAGAGTCAGAAAAAGGGATAGAGATAGTGAGAGAGAGGTCTAGAGTGTAAGGGATAAAAATGAGTGAGATAGAGAGAGAAATAATACAATTTTTTGATTACTGAAATTTGACCTCCTGATTATTGAAATTTGACCTCCTGATTATTGAAATTTGACTAAGTTTGAAATTTGTGAGATCTTCTAAAAACTAGAAGAGAGAGAGGGGATAGAGGGAGGAAGGGAGAGAGAGAGGGAGTGGAGAGATAAAGAGTAGAGAGAAGGAGAGAGTGAGAGAGAAAGATGATAGAACTTGTTGACTACTAAAATCTAACCTCCTGATTACTGAAATTTGACATGTTGATTACTGAAATTTGACTAAGTCTAAAATTTTAAAGATCTTCCAAAAACTAGAATTTGCATTATAACTCCTAGAGATCTGAAACCACTCTCAAACATCCTGAAAGTATATACATGAAATATAACTTAAAGTATAAGAAAGTAAATGTCCATATATAAATGTATATTTCATGTATATAGTTTCCTTGAAAGATTACAAGAGGAAAGAGATAAGAAAAAGAGAAGAAAAAAATTCAATGTAGACCAAAACACCAATGCATTCACAAAACACAAAACATACATTCACAAAACACTTCAATATCTTGCTTTGGGAATTCCCAAACCTTGGGCTTGGTATTTGCCTTGGAATACCAACCCAAAGGCTTGGAGGGCATTCCCAATGACCAAAGGCATGTTTTTAAAAAATCTTTCATATTTCACATAATCGAGTTTGTGCTCACCGTCAGGATTGCACGTGGTTCAATATCAAAAAAATAAAGCACATGGGTAATGTTGGGTTCTCTCTTAGCTATCCAAAGATGTAATTTTTTTCACTTTCTGAAAATATTAAGCCTTTCATCCATAATTTAATTTATTTGTATGTCTTTTTTTTGCCAAAAAGCAGTGTTTGGTAATTTTTTCATTATAAATTAACTGTTAATTCATTTTTCAAATAAATTTTTTTTTAGAAACTAGACTCCATTCTACAAATTTTAAAAAATAAATAAAAATAAATTCAATTAGTTTCCAAAATTTGTAGGGGTAGCATGGCCAAAATTCTATTTTTCAGGATATGTCCACTTCGAAAATTAGTAAAAAATCAAATATTCATTAAAAAATTATTAGAAAAATCATGCATCAACTACATACTGTTAACTAACTTTTGACAGTTGTGATTTTAAAAATACTAAAAAAAAGTTCACCATACGAGGGTCGTACAAGAGTTGCTATGCTATGTTTTTCTAACAAAAACAACACCAATTTGTGTACGTCCCTTATTTGAACCCCTTAATCTCAACCATTTTCAAAATAAATTAGTAGTTTAGAAAGTAGACTCAGAGAAATTGAATCCTTCTTTTTGTTCGATCTCAAATTTTTGAGTGTAAGTATCCTCAATTTCACGTCCATGGTCAGTATTTCCTGATTTCAGAAAAAAGTTGTCCACTTAAGTCCCCTTTTTGGGAACCATCTTGGGGCACTTACCCTCATGTGCAGTATTATCATTGCTTGCTTGTTTAAAAAAAATAGGCACATAATTACTTTATGATGGAAATTAATATTGAATAGATTGCACAAGTTTTAAATTTTAAATAAACTTCATTGATTTTATTTACGTTTGTGTCAGATGTAGTGGAAGCTTGTGTTTTCCCAATCAAGAGTCTTAGGCATTCAGCCATGACTCCATAGCCTTGCTAGAAGGAAATATTCAGGTCCTCTTCTGTGGGCACTCTGTTTAATTCAGAGCCCTGCATTTTTGCATAAGATCATGATTTTTTCTTTTATGGTGTGATAAAACAAAAATTGTTTGCAATTTATTATTTGGATGCAATATTTCATTTATTGATACTTACAATTCATGTGGCTAATTTCATATAACCACCAGAGCCAAGTTTGTGTTACCCATGTTTTTCTAGTCTTGCCTTTGTTTCCTTCGATGTGCTGGGTAGCCTATGAAAAGTTTGAAATACGTTAGATTATATAAAAGGAAAAAGTAATCAATATATATTTACATTGTCTATAGTATCAAATACCTTCCTTGGCCTGGGGGTGTCTTTCCTTTTTTCTTTTCATCCTTCTCCTTTCCATCTGACACTAGGTCCTTCCACTCCCTCTCTGGAATCATGGAGGATGCTCAAACTTTTTGTTATTCTCTAAATGTGACCTATATTGGTCCCTCACATACTTTAGATAGGTACCCACTTTCTTAAAGACCTTGGTTCGGTTGAATGTCTTATTACCGAACAACACAACTAAATGGTTAATGAGATCATCTTTTAAATCTTGATTTTGGCTATTCCACCACGTATGTATGGTGGATCCAAAGATCTCCAATGTAATATCATTTAGATGTTTATAAAAAACATCATTTCTTGCAAAATGATCATGGGATCATTAGTCTAAAAAGAGTGATCAATAAGTAAATTTCAATTGGATTATATATAATAATAATTAAAACATTGTAGAGTACTTGGGACCTTCTCTATCTTTATAGGAATGAAATCCTCGGTCACCACAAATGTGACCAGCAATGTTCCCATACTAGTAATACGGGAAGATCCAAGAAATTCTGCTAAAGCATCACCTGTACTAGTCGCCTTTGCATCCCCAGGTACATGTTCTTATGCATGTTCTGGCATGTGTTCGCTACCAAAGGGTGCACTACCAGATGCCTGCATGCTATGTGTTTCCAAAATTTTAGTTGACAATATAGGCACAGATGATGGGGTCGAATGATGTGATGTATGCACAAGAAGATCAGGATCGACACTTGTACCAACCCCTACTCCTTGGGTAGCACTTGCAGTACCCTGCTCATGCCCAGGAGCATCATGAGGATGCAAAAAATCCTCTAAAAAACACATATTTTAGTTCATGACATAAAAGAGTACAAAATATAAAACAATGAATGAACTTTTTTCATAATTAAAGATCTCATGATAGTTTGCAAGTTTCGTGCTCTCTCAGTCAATATTTTAACCCTTTCTCTTATCTCATCTGTTTGAGGCACTATGAATAACAACTAAAGGATTTATTCATTGCATTTTTTTTGGTCTTCCTTATCATATCTAGAGGGTTTGTAAAATATGTGATGTCGTCATCGCATAATAGTGACTGCACCTCCCTATGGATACTCTCTTCTACTGCTGACTCCTTTCCACGATCATCTGACTATGACAAGAATATTAAAAAAATTATCGAAATTAACCCAATAAACTTATGAAAAAAACATAATAATAAAACCTTTTGCTCATATCTAATTTGTACAATTACAATGAGGTAAAATTGTTGGGTAGAAGCACCTGAAGATGCATTGCAATCTGTGCTCTGGTCTGGAGCCTTCCCCTTATGATCAATGTCTTGCTGTAACAAAAATTAAATATAAAAAAACATCTGTGATTTGTACCTGTCTATGAAATTTTTTGGACCACCTTCCTCGAATACAATAGTCCCTCTGAGGTAGTACTGGTGTGTGGTTATTTAGTCTATGATTTTTTTTGGACCACCTTTGATGTGAAATAGCCCCTCATGCAACCATCCTTTCAGTCTATTTCTAAATGGGCAAACCCCTTGCCTTTAATTATTAAGCTCCAAAGGTTTCTACCCCTATGGTTTTTTGGGTCCCCCAAATAAAATAATAAAAGATGGGCCCTACTCAAAAGAACCCCAAAATGTATCGAAGTTTGTTCCTTTCTTAAGAATCCAGTTAAAGATGCTAATTGGGTCCCTCCCTACCCAAAATTCCTTCACCATTTTACAGACACCCACAACATCTTCAAACCATTTATACTCTTCTAGAACTTGAAAAAAAAAATTCCACTTTCATTAGTGTTCTCTTTCAGGCTTTCCCTAGTGTTGGCATTTGTACTGTTCTTTTGGAGGTTTGGTTGAGTAAGTGAAATATTCAGAAGCTTTTAATGGCTCCTTGTATTTTTTCATCTCTTTTACTGGTGCAAGAGCACCTTGGCATAATTAGGCCTCTATGAAGCAATGTTTTGAAATTTGATTCAATGTTATTTTTCCTACTTTGTAAATCATGTTATTAGAGTCATGTTTCATATATTTGAGGTCATGTTGAGGTCATTTGGTGTTTATTAAGTCCAAAAGTGAAAAAATGAAAAAAATGTAAGAAGTTGTCAACTTAATCAAAAAGGAAATATTAAGAGATGAAGAGTCATTAGGGTCTTTTAGAGGCAGTTAGAAGGCTAAAATTCAGTTCTTTTTCCTTTAAAAAGGCTTTTTTATATTTTATAACTTTGAGGGTGGTTGAATAAAGAATAAGTTCAAGGAAAATCTCTGATTTTTAATCATTTTTCTTTAGAAATACTGCATTTTGAGGCATTGTACGGAATTATACAGCATTGAAAGCATGGTAGAATGGTTGGATATGGTAATAATCTCAATCACCTTCCTATTACATCAAATTTCATGCATTTTAGTTAAGATTTGTGTGAGTTATTATGGATTTACTTCAGACTACTAAAACCCTCAGTTAGGGTAAGCAAAGACATAAATAATTATGTTTCTCCTTTATTAATTGTTGGAATCTTCTGGTTTCTTGTGAGAATATGAATTTTATTTCATGTTTTAGTGGATTTAGGGAAAAATTATAAAGATAAGATACGAGGGAATGAATTTTCTTAACTAAACAACTATGTGTACAATCTATGAACAAAGTAATTATGAAGGTTAAGCCCTCAGGGTTTTGTGAAAATACTTTGTAAATAGACTTTGATGCTTTGAAGAGCATATACCAGTCAAAATAAAAATGTCCCAAGCACTGGACAAGTGTAATTTGGTAAGGAGTTATTAAATCAACAAACCCTTATGCAAATCAAGACTAATTAGGCCTAAATCTGTCTGAGACAACAATATTTCAAGCTTGTGTTGTAAAAGTTTTGATACCCGTTTTGAATATTTTTTATATCTGCAAGGAGGGCATTGAAAAATGTGGATAGAATTCCATAATAGTGCTTAGATTGTGAATGAATCCCTGATAAATAGATTGGCAGACCTACAAGCGTTGCAAATAGGGTATGAAGGAACCAGTGATAGTGAGAACTTTAAGTGCTTTTGATTATTAAGTGTGAGTTCTTTGTTGTTTTGGTTAAGATAGTACCAAGGTATAATTTGATCTCATTTGATATAAGGTTTGGTGTAAGCATGAAGTTAACAAGTCCATTGTTTTGACTAAAATGTCTAATAATAGCCCTGTTTTGGAGACTAAAATGAAAGTATAGTATATGATTTTGTTAAATTGTCAAGAGTAAAGGATGGGATTTACATTTGTTTGAAGTGAAATGGAATGGAAATTGTGTCATCTATATTAGCCTAAATATTGTTTTGGGTCAGATTACTTTATGTTGAGTTGAAATTGTGAAGTTTAGGACAGTCATAAAGAGAGTTAATCGTAAAATGAAAGGGTGAATTGGGTAATTGTTTATTTTGATCAATATGAAGTTGACTAAGGTGTTTGAAGGTCTGGTAATGGTTTGGAACTCTAAAGAAAAAGTTGAGTGTTTGTGTTGAGTTTTGTGAAGGGAAATATAGTTGAATAAGTGTGTCAAAAGAAGGAAAGTTCAAGATTGTTTGTGACTTGTCAAATGAGATTGTGTGAGTTTGTTTCCTTCCTCTGAATCTACATCATGTACTTCTATGCGTTCTCTTATGGACAAGCACTAGGAATTTTCATTGCACTCACGGACCATGTTTTGTTTTCAGTCCCTTTGATCATTTATGGACCTCAATATGTAAATTTATTTCATCAAAGTTTATAAATTTGAACCCTAGTGAACTTCGTGTGTTGTTATGTGACGGGAATCCCTTTCAATATTATAGTAGAAAAAATATGCTAAGATAGATACAAAAATTATAGTTCACAGGCCAAAAATGGCAACCCAAATAATTGAACATCTCAAAGCTTGGTTATTCAAACTAACCAGACACCAGTACTAGGTAGTACTTGGGTTTGTCAATGGGACATTGGCTCGAATCGACCAAAATATAGCATGCAGCACCTCAATGGGAAAAAATAGAGTCTAAATCACTATACCCGCAACAATATTTCTAAATGTGGGGGAAAAATCACTTATAGTCATTGTCCCTTGGTTGATTTTCCCTTTCTGAGTGCCCTCGCCTCTCGCTTTGGCTTTCCTCCTGCCAAATGGTTCCTAGTCTTCCTCCTCAACTCAATGGCCTTGCAACACTCATCTACTAAAGCCTCATAGCTCTCCACTCAAGGGTTGGATGCAATGGTTCTCGATGCAGTATGTTATGTCGTGCTCTTGCACGCATGGGGCCAAAATTCAAAATATATAGTCTATATATATGTTATGTCAAAATATAGTTTATATACAAAATATATACAGCTATGTTAATATATAGTTTATTTTATTTTTTACAAAATATAATTTTTGTATGGTGGCTTGTTGAGCTTATATAGTTGGTTTTCTCTTGAACTTTATAACTTTTGAAGATTTATTTCCTATGACATGATTGAATATTATCTACAGTCCTAGTGATTGTTAAAAAATCTAATGATATTTGATGTTTAATCATGATGGATGTCTAAGAATCAGTGATTGAAATACTACTTCACTAAAGATTGAGCTATCTGATATTTTTTCATTTAAACATCATAGAATAAATGCTTGCAATCAATGTCTTATTAATGTAACCTACAAGGTTTCTTTTCCTAGTTTTTTTTATCCTATTCTTGTTATGACTTATTTTTTACATTAGTCTATTATAGTAATGGGGAACATATCTAGTGAATCGATTCTTTGAGTCTCTTTGATTCTTATCCTTGTGCATAACAAGTTTTCTTTTATCCTATGATTCATTGATTGTTGGTTTAAAACACTCATTGCAACTAACATGGATATGAAATATGATGTGGGTGTGAGAAGTTATTGTTTAATATGAAGGAATGGTTTAGGAAAGTACTCCTTAATCTAAATGAGTCATTTTCTTGTCATGGAATGTGTTAAGAGACTTTAAAAATAATATATTCAATCTAGTTAATATTGACACATCTAAAGCATGCCAAAGGCACTTTGGATATATTCTATGGCATAAAGAAGAATTTTAAGGTGATGTCAAGTCTTGATCCATTAAGGTAGGAAAACATAGATGCATTGGTACAAAAGGTTCCATTCAACTTGGAGGAAATGGATAATTACCTAAGGGGCTAATGTGAGATTGGACCAAGTTTATATTATGATACAAATAGCTTGGGAAAAGGGATGATGAAATGGTTAAGTATGGGAAATTGTAGAGATAAATATAACACCAAGGGAAGAACACTAGAACTAATTTTAGCACTATGCATTAATCCAAGACTCAAAATTCCACTAAGAGGCATCCCTTACCTCTTAAATTAGTTCCATAGGTGGGTTTATCCTCCAATATAGTTCCATTGGTTAGCTTATCATGTGAACTTCCGCTATAATTAGGATTACCATACACTTTCATAACATGCATTTGTGGTTTCAAAAGGTTTATATGTTCTTGTGAATTTGAAAGAAAGGCATGTTTTAAATTTTCCAATAGGTGTTAGGGGTTAATTTGACTTGGTTTTAGCATTAGAGTGACAAACCTTGTGGTTTAGGTTCCATAAACAAAATATACTCATTTTATTAGCTTCCTATTATCATCTTTATATTCAATGAGATTTCTAAAGATCAGCTAAATAATCATTTCTAATGATAATGCATAAACTGATGTGTAATAGATCCAAGGTGAGGCTCAGAGATCCTCGTCTTTTGAAACCATTAACCAAAGAAATGCTAAGAACAATATATTAAAGAGATGAAGAATAAGGCAACTTGTATTATTAGGAAGGACGAGATGCCTTTATATAGCATGACCTCATGTTTGAGTCTCAAAACCCTCCTATATTTTCAACGCATGCATCTAGGCTAACCATGCCAAGTTTCACTCCATACAAGCACAAACTGAAAAAATTCAATGTTGGCCCTATTCACATGTCATTATGCGGGGTCAACATGAGGAAACACTAATTTTCTAGGAATGAAATAACCAAAGATATGATCAAATAATATCTAATCATAAATAGTCGTAGAGTAATTAGGATTTGATCATATGGTAATTTCTAGGAGAGCTAGAATAGTTGTAACATCATGAATTAACAACATTAAAAAGTACATCATGAATTAATTATGTAATGGCATAAAAATTAAAAACATCATGAATTAATTATATAACCAATTATGTTATTATCTTTCATTGCTGGATGAATTCAAATTAAAGGATTATGCATAAAGAATGAATTATGATGTTGAAGGGTACATACACTCTTGTAAGAAAAAGAAAAACCTTAGTGGATACACCCATGTTCCTATATCGGGGGAAGATGTGTTTAAGAATGAAGAAGACAAATATGCACAGGAGGTTATAGAAAATTTTATGGAGTTAGAGAGAAAAAAGAAAAGGTTTCAAGAAATGGATGATTCATCTAAAGAAGAATCTGTGGGAGAAAATGAAGCACAATCATAGTAGAGAACAGTCTCTCGGATGATGAATGATGAATATGAAGAACTCCCTGATAGGGATTTACAAGTAGCCAAGGAATTGCATGTAGATGAAGATGATAGGCTTATAGCCTATGAATCCTTTATTTTTTATAATGGGTGATCCCACAAAGCTGGTTTACAATTTCTGAGAGGAATTGATTTTTGCTGAAATCACATATTTTTAGAAAATATAATTATTTAAGCCTTTAAAAGTTCCATTTTAAGGATTCCAATTGAATAGGTTTTGATCAAACCACCTTAGATCAATCCCCCTTGGATAGAACCTCGCTAGTTTTAAACCATACCTATCAATGAGTCTCCTTTACACCTATCATAATGTTGATAAAAAAATCACTTTTGATTTACCTTTTGGGGGATAAAATGAATTCATTTAAAATTTATTTCAAATGATTATGGTATTCCTCTAAATGAGCTATCCCATGAATATAATTTTAATATGTTTCGGTTTTATTATGTATGTATTTTTTTAGTTTTATTAAACATAGGTTTTTCACCGAAAATCAAGCTCTCTATTTTGTACATGTGGGAAAATAGAAAATTATCAAAATATATTTTTTTTAAATATTTTTGTGCTGGGTATTGATGTCCTTGATCCATTAAAAAAAAAAAAATTGAATTTCGATACATACATAAAAAGTTATGTTGTATACAGTCTGCCTATGTCTAAATTACAATTGGTTTATCTTCGAAACTCTATTAAGGAAAACTATTCAATTAAAAACTATGAGACCAAATGAAAGTGCTAGATATCA